>PVKE010000530.1:0-138752 GCA_004027555.1 Craseonycteris thonglongyai | reverse complement strand
GTGGACTTGTACATCTGTAAACTGTCTAATTGTTACCAACCAATGTAACCTCATCAAATTTAACAATAAGTTAAAAAAACAAAACAAAACAACAAAAAAAAAACCAAGCAGAGCAAGGTAACGGAGGTTGAGAAAACTAGAGAACATCGCCACTGATAATGGTGTTCTTTGAGCAGACCTTCGAAGGGGCTGTGGGAGTGAACCATGTGGATGGCTTAGGAACAGTGTTTGGCGTGGAGGGAACAGCCACTGCAAAGACTGGGAGGTGGGAGAATGTCCATGAACTAAAGGGCAGTCTGATTTGAGGGGCTGCGAGTTCTAGATGAGGTCACAGAGGTGGTACCTTGAAGGTTTGAAGGCCTTGTGAAGCAACGTGGGACTTTCCTGTTTACTCTGCAGGAAATAGGGTGTCATGAAGGAATTTTGAGCTGAGGTACAGCTTCTGCTTTACAATACCATGTAATATCTTAAAAAAGATGCTTAATGTCTTATGAACTGGTCCCCCAGTTCAGGGAACATTGCTGTAACCTCCAGAGCCAAAGGCAAACAAATGCTGCTTTTCAGGGGAATTAGTACCACTTCTAATGCCCAGTTGAACCCAGGACTGGCTTTCTTTCCCTCATTGTGCTTGATCAGTATCCCACCTCCTCTCCCATCAGTCCTTGCTAGAGACATTGCCACCAGCTAGCACTTCAGGGAAGAGAAGGCTTTATGGGCCTGGTGACCTCCCTGAATTAGAAGTGGGAGCACTTACGGTTTGTCTTTCTCCGTGTTTGTAGTGAAGAAATTCTGACCTGGAAATATGGGCACTTCCTTCTCAAAAACCTGGCAGTTGTGGGAATCAGGCTAGTGGAATGGGTGCTCACTTTTAACATACACATGAGTTGTCCCCCCACCCTCCCCTGGCCTTTCTGGTCTTCATCTGTAACTGACTCTGATGGGTTGTTATCACCAGTGGGCAGGGACCTCTGTAAAGTCACACTGTTTATCTAACATTAGGATATTGTCATCTGAAAGCCCCTGCTTCTGAAAGTGGCCGGCTGCCTCTGACACGGTATATGTTAGCAGAGCAGGACTGAGCTGTGTCAGAAACCTTAGCCTCGGTGTGGATGGAGACAGATCCCGAACCTAAGTAGCCTGTGTTCTAGTCTTCTCCATCTCTCCCAATCTTTATTTCAAGACTTAATTCCACATGTCAGGGCACATCATCACACCCTGTCCCAAGCTGGCCTGGGATCCAGTGCTTGTGGGCTCGCTCTCTATTGTGTTCTGTTGTGAAAGGAAAGCAGAAATGTCCATGATAGGCACCCCGCGTTCTTATTGTTTGCGCTCTCTTTCTTAAAGGCCCTGTGCCTCTGCTAGGCTAGTTATAAGGTGAAGTCCTGGGGTTTATATGCTGTAGGCTTTCAGGTTGTGTGGATTTGGAAGTGGCTTGTTTTTCTTGTTATAGATGGTTTCTGACAAAGCAATTTGGGAACTTTGGGATTGGAAACAAATATATAAGAACATTTTTTTTTTTTTTCAATTTAAGGTGCGTAGTAAAGATTTGTCTCATAAGCAGAATTATCCTCAGTGTTATCAGTTTGTTTTCCTTCTTAAAAATGTAATATGTGGGATGTAGTCTCTTCACCTAGCACATTTTCCATATGTGTGATGGTGTCGTCGGGTTCTCATTTTGTTCTGATCTGACCTGCATTGCATTTTCCTTATAGCTCTTGCGAAAGGGCCTTCGTAGTGGGGAGTTCTTTGTCCATTGGACCTTGGCATCTCTCCCTAATCGAATGTCTTTTTCAGTGAAGTAACTTCTTCCAGTTACTATAGTGAGACATTAACCCCAGTGGATATGTTCACACATCACGTGAAGGCACCGCATGGGCCCAGACTAACTGGGCAGGAGAACCATGGGTGATACTTGCTTACCTGCAAGAGTGATGGAGATGCCGGATAACGGCCTGGTTATGTAGAGGCTCAGCGGTGTGACCTGGAATCTTACAAGCTTCCTTCCCCAGTGCCTAAGTGCCCAACGACCAAGAAGGTTCAGGTACAACATGGATGGCTGTTTCTTCCTCCCCTTTAGACTTCACTTAGCCATCGCTAGGAAAAACAAGCTTTCCTTGATTGATCTCCTTTCTGGCTGTTCTGTGGAGAAGGCCGGTGCAGGTTAGTTAGGGTAATAGAGATGGTTTTTTTGGCAGGGTGGGGGTGGGGGATGGTGGTGGGTCACCACCAAGAAACGAACACTAGAATGAACATGTTTTCTTTTTCCTCTTGTGACTCAGGAGTCCCTTCAGGTTTCTGCAGAGCCTCTAGGCTGTATGCCTTTTCATTCCTGCAGACATTACTTAGCTTTGCATTGTAGTTGCTCAGAAGACTAAATAATGTGGTGAGTTTCCAATAAGTGCCAGTTGGAAATCTGGGAGTTTGGTTTAGAAGCATCAGGAACCCTGAAACTCAGCCCTGCTGCCCATGTCTTGGAGGGTCCCTGGGCCAGTCAATTGCTCCCTTGCAGCCTCCTCTTGGAGGGACTTCACCCTGGAGAAGGAATGAAGACCCCGCTCCTGTTGTGGCTGGAAGTTTCTCAGTCAGTCAGTGTGGTTAGGATGGCTTTTGTTAGCCCTGAGGTAACAAGGCTTCCATTCTGAGGCCGTACCCTTTGGTTTTGTGCAGTGTCTACCCTGCAGCGTTCCTTTGGGGAGAAATAAAAAACAAACAGCTCTTTTCTTTTTTAATTTTTTTCCTTTTGTAACTCAAAGTCTGAATCAAGAAGCTGGAATCCTTTTTTTCTTAGCCTTCCTTAATTTTAAGAAAGGAGCCAACTACCTCTGGGCAGCGGGGGAGCTGGTGAGGGTGGCATTTGATCACAATCATGTACTATTCTTGCCCACGACATTGAGATGAAAAGGCCAAGTTATGGCGTTGCATGCGATGCATGCCAGTGGGTGTGTTGCCCACAGATTGCATCTCACTGGCAGTGCTTTCACTCAAGAATAATGCGTTGTTGGGAGTCAGTCCTCAATTTTGAACTTTCTGACTGACTTCAGTGAGGGGTGGGCATGAAAGGTTAGAACTTGTCCTGCTCAGACAGTTTCATAGGATTGTGGGATCCTTGGATGACAATAAGTCCTAGGTCTTGTGACCTTGTTCAGCATGTGTTCTTAGCATCTAGCAACTGCATGGCCTATAGTAGCCTAGTCATGATTAACCCACTTACTCCTCACCGCAAACCTATGTAGTTATTATAGAATTATCCTTATTTTACACATAGCATGGCTAGTCTGTAGTGGAGCCCACTTTTGAGCTGACTCCAGAGCCCTTATTCTTAACTGTGGCATTGTCAACCTTAAAAGAGAGTTGGGCATCTGAGAAGGAAGATGAAAGGACAGCGTCTTTCTTTGCCATCTTGTCTGAGAGCGAAGTCTCCCGATTGCCTCTTCCCTGGCTTCTGAGCTTCAGTTTACTGAGATCCAGACTCTAGTCCCCTGATAGGTGAACTGAACTAATTACAGTAGACTCTCATATAGCCAGCAAGCATGGGGGTTGGTGGATGCCGGATAAGTATAAGTAAACAATGCTTTAACTGGAGCTCAAGCAACCGGCAAAATCTGTAGTAAAATTCGAGATTTTGCCGGTTGCTTGAGCTCCAGTTAACAGAGTCTACTGTACATGTGATCATCTATTTTATTTCCTGGGATATGTTATGTCCTCATCAATAACAATAACCAGCCCAAAGATAGGGAAACTTTTAAAAAATCTTTCTGGTCTTCTTGACAGGGCTTGATGCTTTGCTGACAGGCTGTTCCTGTAGAGTGAACCAATTTCATGGGAAATCTATTAAAAGGAACTCTTTTTGTTGTTGTTGTTGTTGTAATAAGTAATGTTGTTAAACCTGTATCTTCAGAGAAGTTGAACTACATACACTTGTATTTATTCTGCTTTTAAAGCAGTCATGTTTACTTCTGTTAACCACTGTCTTTTAATACCCCAGATAAGGTTTAGCAACTATTGTCTTAATATTGTCTACATTCCTTTTTTTTTTTTTGTTTAAACAGCTTTAACTGAAATCAGTTCTACATATCAAACAAACATTTAGTGAATGTAAACTAAAACCCTTTTATATGACCTGGTGTTCTCAGATTAGTTATTTGAGCCATTTTCACTGTTGTTGAATTTTTACAAGTTGCTTTTGTTTGCCTCATGAAAGTTCAATATGGATAAAAAAAAATTCTTTGTGGTAACAGGTAAAGATGATAAAAGCTCTGTGTCTGTATATGGAACATGATTACCTTGGCAAACCTCGATGGCCCAACATTAAACTCTGAAAGCTCTACATTTCTTTAGAGGGCAGAGGTAAAAAGAGTTTTGGGGATGAATGGAAGTTGTACTTTGATGCTAAAATCTGAATTTCAAGTTGAAGGTGAATGCTAGAAGACTTGGAAAATAGACAGGAAACAATTTCTTATCCTTTCAAAGCTTTATTCAACCTCTCATCCACTTGTAATATGTGGGTACCATTTCAATTGCGTGATAGAAAACTCAACCTGAACTTGTTTAAGCAAAAAGGCCTTCAGGACTAGCTTCATCAAGAGTCAGCTGATTTCACCAGGACCTGCTGCTTCTTTTTTTTTCTTTTTTAAAAAAAGATATATTGTTTGAGAGAAACTGTGAGAAAGAGGGAGGGGGTGGGGAGGGCCCAGAGCAGTCTCCATAGTTGTACATCATTAGTTGTGACATAGTTTCGTTCCACGAGGTGGGTGTGGGGCATTACAGGGCGTGGAACTGAACTGAGGGACTCCCTCATGGGAGGTGAGAACCTTCGCCGCTGAGCCATCCCAGCAGTTACCAGATACACCACAGTTTAGCATGTGGGTTTGCATGGGCTGGGGCCAGGAATTGAACCCTGGACCTTGCAATTGTGAGGCAAGTGCTGAACGACTAAGCTATCCGGCTGTCCTTGTACCTGGTTTTTCAATGTTCATCCTACAGCTACTTCTTCCTCTGCAAATGGTTGTAGTTCGTCTTCCAGTATCTTCTGACAGTCTGCAGCAAGGGTGTCCAACCTTGTGGCTTTCCTGGGCCACATTGGAAGAAGAACTGTCTTGGGCCACACAGAAAATACACCAACACTAACGGTCACTGATGAGCTCAAAAGAAAAAATAACAGAAAGTTTCATAGTGCTTTAAGAGAGTGTTTGAATTTGTGTTGTGGCCCCATTCAAAGCTGTCCAGGGCTGTGGGCTGGACTAGGTTGGTCTACAGTCTCAAGACTTAATTCTGATTAAAAATAAGCCTATAACCCCGTGACCTAACTCTGTGACTAGAGAGAATGTGGCAGCCTGTTGGACTCAGACTGGGTTTGCACATTCCACCCCTGGGATTAGAGCTGGAGCTCCACCCAGACCACGTGGTCTGAGCCTGGGGGAGGGGCTGGGTTATCAAATGACTAGTGGAGTGTGGCTAGAATAGGAGGAGGAGAGCTAAGGAGGCAGGTAGTAGAAGCTTCCCATAGTAGGTTCATAGGAAAGAAAGGAAGGCATGGAGTCTTTGCTGCTCTTTGTACCTTTGTCATTTGCCCTAAGTCGAAAAGTGGCAGATTTGAATGGCTCTGTATGTTCACTGTATGTATGCCTCTGTAATTAACTATATTATTTAGTGATATACGTAGGTTGACATTATCACCAGCTCCTCCTGGTCCCTGGGTCAATTCCTTTTTTTTTTGGCTGTACTTAAGTATTTATTTAAGTTAAAATATAGTTGGGTATGTCCTTTATTTATTTTAATTCTAAGAAACTTAAAATTGGTATTTCCTCAGGTGTATCTGCTTTGCTGTTAATGCCGGTCTTTAATAAAGGTGGGTCCAGGGAGTACATCGTTGGATTATGTCTTTCCCATCACTACATTGTGCAGGCCGCTGTAGGGTTTGGGATCTGAGTATTTGTTGTTGTTTGATACTTTCCTCACATCTCGCTGACAGATGTGGCTGAAAGTTCCTGCTCAGCCTGACTGAGCTGTCTTACTCAACCTTAAGACTCTTGTCCTTGGCTTTGCAGGAATGCTCCGGAGACGTTATAGCGGGAACTGGTTAGGCTCAGCTTTTCTCACCTTTTCTCATCCTGTGGCTCTTGAGTTCCTGGAGGAGAATTGAGCGCCGGAGTCATTGTCCTTGATTGTCCATCGCAAGGGCATTATAACCACTGCCTTGTCTTTATGGTCCACAGGTCGAGTTCGAGTGGCTGAGACAGTTTTGGTTTCAAGGCAATCGATACAAAAAGTGCACTGATTGGTGGTGTCAGCCCATGACTCAGCTGGAGGAGCTGTGGAAGAAGATGGAATTTGTGGTAAGGATACAGATGTGAGGTCTGCAGCAGTGTTTTGGGGGTGGGATGGGGTTGTTGTGCCGTATAAATCCTCTGCTGCCTAATTTGTGTAGGTAAATGCATATTTAATTATTCTAAATTCTTGAGTTAGGTTACTTAAGGGTAATGGAACAGCCAGGATTTTATCTGTACACCCTCTGCTCAATTCAGTGGACATTTTTTGAGCATTTCCTGCAGGTAACGTGCTGTGGTAGACACATGCTGTGAGTGACAATGCAACAATATCTAAAATTCATGAGTTTTTATACACACCAGGCCCAGTTCTAAGGGTTTTTCCTCTATTAAGTGTTAAAATTCTTGCAGTGGTTCTATGAGCTGCAGAAAGTGTTAGAAGCCTGAAAGGTATAATAGATGTGAAAACCAAGGCTGAGAGAAATGAGTGCCTCGTCCCAGGTCACAGAGTCGGTGGCTGCAGAGGATCAGCACCCAGGCTGTCTGCTCCATAGTTTGTGCTCTTCTTGCCCACTGCACCCAGTTTAACAAGGAGAGAGACGTGGATGTAGTCAGGTGTTACGTTAGCTAGGAGAAATCCTACAATAGAGAGTTAAAGAAAAAAGTCCCAGTCCAGAGGAGCGAGTATTGAATTCAGAATCCTTGGAATAAGGACTGTTGTGAAGCAGCGGATGTGGCTTTGGGGGGACCTTGGGTGGGGAGGAGGAGAGCCGGATAGGGAATCTGGGGAGCGATTGAGGCTCCAAAGAACTGTGAAAGCAAGGTCAGCAGTAGGGAGTCCAGGGTGGCAAGAACAGGAATTCAGGGGCTATAGGGGGAAGTGTAGCTAGAAGGCAAGTTGAGGCTACATGGAGGCCTTGAATTCAGCCTAATTCAACTATTATCATAGTAATAATAGCAAATACTAACATGATACTCATTAAGTACTGACACTATTTTAAATGCTTTATATATATAACTTATTTAACTTTTATGACATCCTCATAAAGTAGGTGTTATTTTACCCTGGTTTACAAACATGGAGATTGGAACCCTTACGGCCTGCATTGCTTCCTCAGGGGCATCCGCTATAAGTGGAGAGCTGAGATTTGAACTCAGAAAGGCTGGCTGTCGGGTTATGCCCTTCACTGCCACACTGTTCCACCTCCAGATGCAGTAGTTGAATTTGGAATGTAGTGGAACAGTGATGAAACCCTGTGAAACTCTTGAGAGGGGGGCTTTGAAATGCGCTGGAAGCAATGAACTAATCTGTGCAAACGGGGAGCTGTTGCTAATCCCTATTTTATAATAATGAAAACATCAAGTCACAACCCCGGAGAGGGACCCCAGTTTGAAAGTGGAGGTCAGAATCGCGAAGTCCCTGCTTTCTAGGCATCGCCTCCAATCTTGAAACCATACCTTTTCATGGATATAAGTCTGAGGAAGGAATGTTACAATCCTTGTAGTGTGCTAAGATGACCACAAAAATGGATTTCTCCAAAGAAACCAATCAGTGCAAGACTGGGCATTGTGAAATGAATTGGAAGTAATGAAAAGTCTGTGCCTAAATGCCCTCAGTTCTGTTCCTAAAATTAGCCTTGTGTCATTTTAGGAGCACACTGTTTTGTTTTTATGGGGTAGACATATAAAGGCAGCTTCAGTTTCAGGCGGGATTTTTGTTTGTTTGTTTGTTTTTTTCATTCTGGTTTTGTCCATTTACATCTGAGTTAGAACTTCTTTATTTGCTGAACCTTGATTCTAAGACATCAGCTTGGCTTTGGGGCTGTAATTGACAACACTAGAATTAAGAGTTGGCGAACAAATAAGGAACTCACTGATTTTGTTAAAAATGTTTTTGAATTGCTTTTATTCAAGCCTTTTCTTTCTTTTTCTTTTTAAGTGAAACTTTAGTATTGAAAGCTTACCAAATGAATGCATTTAAAAGATTTGGTTATAATGCTTTCTTTTTTTTTTAATTTGGTGGTGACAGCACATTAGATGGAACATCTTCTGTTTACTTTATAAACGCGCATGTGAAAAATGCCACAAAGAAGAACAATCTTGGGAATTCTCCAGAGCGAGCTTCCTTGCAGTCGGTGTGGTGTTACTAAGTGTTCTGAGCGAAATGAATGGCCTCAGTGTCTCCGTGCAGGCCTCAGGACGATCATTATCAGCGGAGTGGAGGCTTGGGCCAAGATAAAAGGGATGGCACTTCTAAATTAAATTTGAGCATTGCTTCAAGCCTTTTCTAATGACTTTTAACAAATTCATAAGAATTTCTTTTTGCTATTGGAGGAGACAGGAGAGAATAATCGTTGGAAGAGTCCACGGTTCTGAGGCTCTGTTTGCGCAGTGCCATCTGGTATTTGCGTACCCGGGGTGAAGCTGGCACTGGCTGGTGAAATTCCTGCTTTGTACCAAGCCCACCTAATATTTTTTTTCGCTGCAAGCAGTAGGGGGCAATGTTGAGCCACCAGTTGGAGGCCCCCAGATGCTAGCTAGCCTTTCAGGAAAACGCATACAAATGTACCATTAACTGTCAAGAATTATCCCCGTTGCTTCAAGTTAGCTGTAATCTCCAAGATTCCATAACACAGGAAATCAGTTGTGGGTTAACAAATTCAACAGCAATTTAACATAAAAACTGCTGTGTTTGGTGCACATTTGGATCCTATAGAATTAGACTAATCTAAACGGCATTTCTGAACGTACGCACTTTGCTTCCAGGAAATATATTACTCAAAATTATTATCCTTTTAGACAAATGATGCTTCTTTCTCTTTATGCTTTTTTCCTTTTGACTTGTGAAATCATGTGTGTTGTAAAAGACTTCTCTAATTCATGTATTTTTTTCTGTTCTGTAATATAGCATTGATCTCTTTTGGCGAGAAAATAAAACAAACAAACCTCAGGCAATATGTACATTATGTTTTGCCTTCTGTGTATGAGCAAAGCAACCTTTGACAGCCCTACTATCAGGGCAGAGACTTGTGTTGTAATTTCTCTCCGTCTTAGTGTTCTGTTTTTCACTTTGCGGTTGGAAAGTGTAGTCTCAGGTAGGATATAGAAGAAGAATGGAGAGTGAGCTTCTAAACTGCATTTCTCCCATTAATGGTAATTGCTTCACATGTCGTAACCAGTCACATATTTCAAAAAGTTGAGTCAGCTGTCTCGAAAACTCCCCTAGCCTCCACTGTCCCAGCAAGCACCATTTTTATCACGCTGTTGATTCTTGCCATTTCTCTCCCTGAGGATAGTTTTATTCTGCATGCTCTTGTGATGTAAATGTTAAACCTTATATTTGAATGACATTTCTGATAAAATATCACATTTTCCCTGAATATTACCTCATGAATTAAACCCAAAGCCACATAACCCTTTCTTATAATCCAGACATTTAGCCTCACCTTTCCTCTTATCTTGCTCTCTATTCAGAAAGGTATTATAACACTGTTATGCTATTAGCTATAATAGTATTTATTTTTTTAAACCAACCCACCATCCCACATTTAAGATTCCTGTATTATGAGGAGACACATGCTGCAGAATAAGAGAGAGTTACCATTTGAAAGAAACTGCACACGCTTGGCTTTCTGGGTAAAGAGACCTATGAAAAGCTGAAATCTCCCATGAGGGGAGGAAGTCTTGCTGTAGCCAGAGATTCAATGGATAGGTTACGCGTCTCTCAGGGTCTAGTATCGCGCTTTGCAAAACTGACATTTATTTTACCTATAACATGTTTTAGCACTATCAAATTCACAGTGACACAGAAGAGAATGCAGGGTGGGTGTCCTCTAAATTGATGACATTTATTCATTTCCTTTTGGCCTTCAAAAAAAAAAAGGTCAATTTGGTATAATCCAATGGAAATATTCTAGAAGAGTTTCCAGAGTCAACACTTTGAGATGTACTGATGATTTATAGGCTGGAGAGAAATGTCTTCATGCTTTGTTCATTGCTTTGTTTTGTTTGTTTCGCTTTGTTTTGAGGGGAAGAGTAGGTGCTGGTTGCTTTGACCATGTAGAATTGCACTCCCAGTCTTGCCGGTTCCTCGTGCGAGGACAGCAGTGCATTTACATGGCAGTTGGCCTTAATAACCTTTATTGGCTGTAGTGGGCAGGAGCCAAGGCTGGATAATTTTACTGTACCCGTTTTGAAGCAGTGTAAAACACAACATATAATTACGTGAGGTAGACCATAGGCTACATTGAATTTTACCCATTTCTGTTCACATTTGGCACGGGAGAGCAGAGAGAAGTGGACAGTGAGTAGGTGTTTTATTTAATACTGTTGTTACCTATTTCTTGTTGTTCATGTTTGAAGAGAGAAGCAGACGTAAGAATGTGAAGTTGCCCTTTACAAGTGCGCCGTACTAGGTTAACTTCAGGATGTGTCATGCCTCTCTCCTTGTCATCCTGGCCTGGGTACATCATCTGGGTGAGCGCAGGCCAGGAGCGTGTGCACTGCTGTCTGCGTGAGCCCCTCCTTCGGAGTGCAGGTCCCACGGTCGGGGGCAGTGACTAAGCCGAGGGGCTCTCTGTTTGTTTTTGGAGAGATTAATGAAGCTATCACCACAATGCTCTAGATTGAAGTCTTTCTAACCGAATAGAGGAACAAGGCTGCTTTTACATCTACTGAAATCTGTGCCGAGTGTTCACTGGCATTTGCTATTGTGTTATAGTTCAGTTAGCCAAGTTCATTTTCACCTTTGTTCTCGGATGAAAGATTTTTTGTGGGGGAGGGGGAGGAGGAAGAAAGGATATAATTAAATATTAATTTTTTTAGTCCAAATTAATGGTGAAGTCACACACTTGTATGTTTGTATATGTATGTGTATGTATGTTTCTGTGTGTGTGTATATATGTCTTCTTTAGTGTTAGTGTATGAGTATGTACTAAATTATGTTTGTTTACGTAACCCTGTCTTTCATTTTCAGAGTTAGCATTGCTGGTATGGGAGCAGGAATCTGTTGTAGTAGTTGAGCATCTGGTTGGTGTGAGATGTCTGGTGGTTTTACACTAAAATTAGAATTCCCTTCTCCCCTTTTTCACTGGTCCAGTGCTGAGTGGCTCAGGATAAGCACTGACTGCGGGTTTGGGACCTCCATGTGTAGATTTGGAAATTTGGGAGGAAAAAAAAGAGAGAAAAAAATTGTCACTTTTCCGCTACAGTGGCCTAACATCCTTCACTCATGGTTCTTATTATCTGAACGTGTTCACTGAAGGTTGGCTCTTTCCATTGTCTTCCCTCCCCAGCCACCCATTCCAATTCCCCACAGCTGTATCGTTCTATTAAGAGTAACTATCTGGGAGGAAATTGTACATGTAATTTAGCAATGAATTTTTAACAGGTTTTGATTCCTCCTTTGATTGCCTTCTGGATTTCTCTCAAATTTTTCCCATTTTTCCCTTAGTTGCTACAGACTTAGTAATGATATAGAAAAAAAAAAAAATTGTTGTATATCCTGCCTTTTTGGGAAGAAAATTTACAATTCCAAGAGAATTCAGGCTTAAGCCTTAGAAACAGAATGTGCACCGAAAGCACAAAGGACTGTGTTTATGATTCTCTTTGAAGTGTTTTTGCAACTGGATAAGGAAAATTTTAGAAATCGTCTGATAGTGTTCAGGGTAAATACTTAAACCCCTTTAGAGAATTTCACACGCAGATACTGTGCAGCAGAAAAAAGGGATACTTATGTTTCTTAAAGCTGCTACAGCCTACAGCTTTGTACTTAAAGACAGAGGTGTTGAATAGAATTCTACTGAGGATACATCCAGTGACAATATCTCCAAGAACATCAGAGCAAACCAGTGGGTAGGACTTTCTGTTTTTAACCCTTACGTGAGCTGTACTGAGTGTTGAGCTTTATTGATACCAAGTGCTAGGATGTGCCTGTTATAATACACCCCAGAAATGTTAAGGGGATGGTCTAGGGCCTCAGCAGTACTGCACACAATCGGAACCGGGCTAAAAATTGCTTAAAGGTGGTGAAGCAAAGTGACAGGAGCTAGGAAATTCCAAATGAAAGCCTTGCCCATCACTCCGTGCTCTTGTTAGTGTGTGGAAAGAAGGATTGGAATAAATAGCCAAGGTTTCTGTTTTAGCCTTGTTTTCATGGGCTTTAGGTACATTTTGCCAGCCTTTGTTAAGTAGATACACGCACAGTTCACACACATTCCAAATATGTATTTTAGTAGATTAATTCTGTTCTTTTAAATAATTTTAACTACAGTGGAATTCAGATTGATGGAAAGGTGTGAAGATCCTGCTACTGTTCCCTGGGGTGCTATTATAGCCTTTGCTACTGAAATTTTGACTAGCAGACCATAATAGCAGTTCAGATGTGAATTCAGAAACCCTGGTGCCAGATTGGGGGGTCAGGAATTTCCATTTTTTTCCCTGGAAAACATACAGCATGAAACAAATATATACTTCTTTTCCTCTGTGTTTTTTTGGGGGAGGGAGTTGGGGGTGAAGACTGGGGCATTAAATTCAACTGCAGTCATTTAACTTATTATAAATACCTTTGAAATATTCTAGAAGAATCTCAGTCTAAAAAAATGAAGCTATGTTTTTAAAAATGGGCAGATTTACAGTTTTGGATTGGAAGCAAGATTTTCTAAGGGTTGTGTGCTGGTTGTTGGGAATATTATCAAGATTTTAGGATCCCCCTGCCCTAAGTTGATTAATTTAGCAGTTCTTATCACTATTACCTTCTGAAGAAAATTCTTATGATGATCAAATGAGAAAGCTTGTAAAACATAAAATCCTATACACAACCAAGGCATCATCAATAGTGAGTTTAGAAGGAAGTGTAAGCAGGAACCCTTCCTTTGAGATCTTGTGACTGAATCTCCCTCCAGTTCTCTCATTTCCCTTCTATTAGCACTGGGGTCAGGCCCAGAGCTAAAGGGACTCACAATGACTTGGAGCTCAGTGCGACACTGGTCACGTTTCCGCCCCACTGTGTGCTGAATACTTTGGGAAGCTGGACTGGGAAGCTGTCCATATTTTGCAAACATGTCTCTATGGGGAAATATGTTCCAAGTGCCAGAACCTGACCTGAGAGAGCTGGGAACACACCAGGTTGGCTCTTCTGTGTGTTAAGGGTAACATAACCACTGTCCTGCTCTCTCCTCGTTGACATCTGCAAAAGAATGACCTTTTTATTTAAAGCAGAGGAAACTGATATGTTGCCTTTTCAGTATTCCTGAAAGTGTCCCTGGGATCATTTGTAGAAGATATTTTTAGCACCCTCTTTTCCCTAACATGTAGGTGATGACTGACTTTTTTGTATTTCTTCTACATGATCTCAGCCCATCTGCAACCACCTGTGACAATCTCATTTGTCATTTTTTCCTTGATGGGTATAAAAATCTCAGATAATCACCAACTTGGTTTTGATTAATTGACAACACTAGTCTTCAAATAAAAACCTGGAGTATTATGACAATATTCAAAATTAATTTCTAGTGTTATAGACATACTTAGTTTGGTTATATAGACTTGGAGCAGGTGGTAGCTTGATAATATATATGCCTCTTACTTAAATTTAATGAGCAATTATGAAATACCCAGAATTAATGCATCAGATCTTCCTTAACAGATGTTGGGGGATTAAATAAGGGGGCTTGCATTTTATTTAATGTCATAAACTTTTCATGTAGTTACAGTGGATGTTTTTAACAGATGGAAGTGGTGGGATATGCCAATGCTTGTAATAAATAATATTTTCTTGGTACTGGGGTCTCATATCTTGGGGCACCTGAAACGTAGTTAGGAAAGCTTGGCCATGGTCAGCTGTCTAGTAATAGGTATCTCACATTTAATGGATCCAAAACCAAATGTGATTCCCCTAATCCCCCAAGCCTTCCTCCCAGTATTACACAGTTCAGTTTCCGCCGTCCACTTGCCCAGCGTAAAACCTTGGGGTTGTCTTCATTTATCAGTGAATCCAGTTAGCTCAATTTTCACAATATATTCATGATCTGAACCCACCTTTCCCTGTCCCCTCTGCTACCACATTAGTAAGAACCAACATCGTTTGCAGAAGTAGCCTCCTGGCATCTACCCCGCTACGTCCATCCCTGTCATAGCGCTCCTTTGAAATATGTCAGGTAATTTCCCTCCCCTGGTCCATACTTACCACCATGTTGAGAAAACCAGCTTACTTGCAAGGGGCCGGTGCCCTGTAGGATCTGTCCACCCCTCCCCCAGCCTTCTTACTGTCTTTAAACATGCCCTCTTTTTTGTGCCTCGGGGGCGTTGTGTTCTCTGTTGCCTCTGTCTGGAATCTTCTTCCTGCTGCTATTTGCATGACTGTCTCTCATCTCCTTCAGGTCCCTCTGCTTCTGTCACTTCTAGGAGAGAGTTTCTCTGACCACGCTGTCTGTCATTGTAGAGAGAGTCTTCCCCTGCTTGACTCTCCTTCTCTACCACCTGCCACGATACTGTTTGTCTGCCTTCACCCCATAGCAAGGGTGTCCAACCTTTTGGCTCCCCTGGGCCACATTGGAAGAAGAATTGTGTTGGGCCACACATAACATACACTAACACTAACGATAGCTGATAAGCTAAAAAAAAAAAATGTCATGATGTTTAAAGACAGTTTACACATTTGTGTTGGGCCGCATTCAAAGCTAGGGCTGAGGTTGGACGAGCTTGCCCTATCAAATACTCCTACAGGCAGGGGCTTGCTTTCCCCAGCTGCTAGGACTGTGTCTGCTGCATAGTAGATACTTGACACTCACTTGTTAGAGAGATGAGTCAACGTGAGGTCAGTGTTCAGTCCTGCCATTCCCTCACACACATGTTAACCAGTGTGGCCTTTAATAAATGCTTTTGAACTCCCTACTTTTTCCTAAAATGTTAGGTCCTGCTTAACAAGAATATTTTGGAGTCATTTTTATTTATAAACACAGTTCTCCTCAACAATATACCAAAACATCTCTAACATTAAGAGCGCGGGGGATACACGAGAATGTCCTATTTCATGCTCTCCTTATTTACACCGAGAAGATTTAGCAGTCAACGCCAGACAACATACGCAGATGTGAAAATCTTTTTTCTTTTTAATGAGAAATGTAAGTAGGTTATTTCCCTGAGTAGCAGCGCTGCTAAAACTTAGAACTATGGTGATTTGTCTCATGTTGGCATCCTTAACATTTTAGTATTCCATATTCTTGGAAAACTTAAGAGTAAAATTGTCATAAAATTAAATGAGTTTTCCAATAGAGCTTGGACTTTTGTTACTCATTTCTAAAGTTATAGAGGGAACGTGACATGTACCGGATGGATTTTGGGCACAGAACTAGGGAACTCTCTAGGGAGTAAACCAACTTCCACTAGACCAGCTGGAAACTGATTAAAATATTTATCATCCTTTGGGTGTGCAATAGCTTTTGATGGTGGAAGGCATATTAATATTCATCATTGCGGCTTGTGTACACTTCAGACAGATCCCTGGGAAGGGTGTTCAGGTGACCAGCTTTCTTGTCTCACCCGGAGTCCTTGAGAACCCAGTGCAGCCCTGAACCAAGAAATGCCTTAGGATGGGACTGAGGTTTTCCTCTGAGGGAGGGATTGGCGAGCACAAACCAGGAGAGTCTTGTGGACTGGAAGTCTTTACAGGATTACTGCTTCCTCACAGGAAGCCTTTTGCTAGAACAAAGGGGGAAGTTTGGGCATAATGGTACGAGCAGCCACACCGCCTTTGCTCTGTGTTCGTGAGGCAGACTTGGCTCCTCGCGTGAATGGAGAGGTCTGAACCTCACAAAGGGTTTTGGCGTGAGTGCCACAGGAGGCTCAGCGTGCCCCTCACTGTCCCCCTTGTCCCCTGTCTTTGTTGAGGAAACCAGTTGAGTTTGCTGAAGACAGGCTGTTCTGGAGTGTTCCAAGTCTCCTTTGTCTGGAGACAGGCTGTATCTATGTGGTGTCCACGTAGCCAGGCATGCGGTCGCCTGCTGGGGTCCTCAGGGTCTTTTATTTTGTATTTTCTTCCTTTTAATGGGAGAAAGAATCTGGCTTAATTAGGTTAGTCAGTTAAGTGGTATTGTTTTCTGTCAAAATTAGAGTAGCTTTGATTATATTTCGCAGGCGGGGTAAGAGGTCGGGAAGAACCTGACCTTTTGATTGAGTGGTCCGAAGAACCTGAAGACTGAATAGAATATTCTCATGAAAGGGGCAATGTGTGAAGACAGTTTCTGTTTCTTAAATGTGAAAATTCAGCATCCTCTCCATTTGGTAGTTTAATTGTTATTATTCCACGCTGAGGTATTTTTAGGAAGGGTACCTGGAAAACTGGACAATAATTATATGTGAAACCTATTTTAATAGAGTGATATCAGAAGAGAAATACTCTTTCTTCTTCCTAGTCTGCTCCGCTGGGTGTAGGTAAGTGCGATGTTAAACGAAAAGCTAGGACTTCTGTCTCCCAGGTTGACAAGGTGCAAGGCGGTAAGTAATTCAGAAGAAGAAGAAACAAAGAACAGTGGATTGTGACATAGGCCTTTGGGAATACAAAGGATTTTGATAGATGGAGGTGGGTGGAGGATATTCAAAAACAGCAGAGACATCTTAGCGGAAAATGCCAGATCTGCTTACAGACGTGATTAGACTGGGATGGAGTGTAGTGTGTGTGAGTCCAGCAGTGAGATAAGATTAGGAAGATTAGCAAGGACCTTCTTTTTCTAATGCATTTCTTTGCAAGGTACAGTGCTTTCACCTCTTAAAGGCTGGCTTTCTGTCAAGAGTCGCAGGAATCAAAGTGGTAACCCCGTGCAACTAAAAATGAAGTGAAAACTAGTTCGTTATCTTGCATTTGCAAAGGTTTCACTTGTGAAACAAGTCGAAATTGTATTCTTTGTACTAATTTCAAGGCCTGCCTACGCCTCGCAGACAATGAACTCACAACACTGCAATTTCACAGGAATTACAAATGAGTTGAGGCATTTTCTTGCCAGTCTTTTTTTTTTTTTTTTCCCTTATAAGTTGAATAGCAGCCTAATAATTTTGGACTTTGGTCAGAGGCTCATATTCCCATGTGTGAACCACTTGCGATTCTCTTCCTTGTTTAGGAACCTCAGGTCTATTCTTTTCTTTTCTTTTTTGATGTTGGAATTGTGGTTTGGAGGAAACGACATCCCCATCTTGTAGGACTGAAGCACTTGCACAAAAGTATTTTGAAACCCAGCCAAAATGTTATTCATGAGTTATTTGATTTGGTTCGGGATCGCGGGTGTGGTAATCTGTCATTTCCACTGCCCTTTTTTTTTCATTAATTAGAGTGCTTTCTTTCCCACGCCTACCTCCCCATTCTTTGGCCAGCGGCCCCACGTTTGTGATTGTGCCCTCCACGCTGTCCTGTGTTTGCTGTTGCACTCTGGCGTGTCAGTCACACCACTTGAAAGGCTGAGTCAGTGTTTGGAATGTCAATGGCGGTGGTTCAGTTTGGTCTCTCCCTCCCTTATATATAGACTTCTGCCAGATTCTCACTTTTTCCCCTTGGCGTGATGCTATTCTCTTCTAGGGACTGGTTTTTGTGATTTCTCAGGTGCAAGGTGCTAATTCATGAGTGATTCATACCTCTCTGTTAGTTTGTTCTTCAGACTTGGGCTTCTGCATGATTGCCTTTACTCTGATTCTGTTTAGGAATCTCAGGTCTTGTGTTAAGTTAAAGGCCACCTTCTATATGAATGAAGTGGAGAAACACTATCATGGAGCTACCGTGTCATGTTAGCAGAGAACCTTATGGGAGTGTCACTCCCAAGTGGTGCTTCTCTAGGCAACAGGTGGGCCTTGTGCCTTCTCTTTTGCTATCTCTGTAGTGCTCACAATGCCTGAGAAACTGGTAGTAGAGACGTAGTCACACTTGTCATTGCTTAGTTGCTTCCAAGGCGTGAAACATTCATCCTAGGCTCTCTGTCGACTCTACCGATGATGCCTGTACTGCTTGCTCAGAAGCTCGGGTCCAGCCACCATGGAATCCAGGAATGGCAGAGCTGGAAGGGACACACGAGGTGGTCGTCCCATTTTCTTTGCTCTGGAAAAAGAAGGGCCCGGAAGGTACAGAGGCTCACCTGGGGCCAACAGAACCAGACACTGGTGTGCTTGGAATCCACATTCCCCAAGACCCAGTTCAGTGTTTCCCACTGTTTCCCACGTCTCCCAGTGGCTGTGCTTCCTCATGCTTTTACCAACCTTCTGCTGGATGCTAGCAGCACAATATGATCACATGAGTATGTTTCTCTGGGTTTTCCTCTGCCTGATGTGTCAATCAGGCTCTGTGCTGCTGAGGTGGACCATTGTTTGCACAATGGTCCTAATACATCTAATACATCTGGATGTTACCTTGTGGACCCACGTCCTTCAGTGGCTGCTGGTGGAGGTGCACTGCCTTCGTCTGACTGTTCCCTGAGCACGTGACCTGTGCTAAGTCTTTCACATGAGCTCTTCCAGGACTGTGAGCAGACACTTGCATATGGTGCAGAATTCAAAAATTGTAAGAGCGTATACTGTGTAAACCTTCTCCCCACTCACGCCCCCAGCCACCCATTTTCCTTTCCTATGGGCTAGCACTATTCCCAGTATTTTCTGTAGCTTCCCAGAGATACTCTATATATTCACAAACATTTATGTGTCTTTTGTTTCAAATGAATAACACTCTCTTAGAGATCTTGTCATCTCTGTGCACTCTTTTAAATGACTTTTCCTTGTGTCATTGCATAATTTATTTAACCAGACTCCCATTGTCCTCAGTTTCTTGCTTTTACAAAAAATGTTGTAATGAATATCCTAATAACATCTGTGGTAATACCTAAGGAGTAGAAATGCTGGATCAAAGGACATGTATATTTTTAATTTTAAGAGAGTTGGTCAAATTGTCTTCCGTAGTAGAATTTATAGCAGAGATGTGTGTGTGTGTGTGTGTGTGTACAGTTTATGTGACATAGTGCCTGTTTTTTTCTGTATCTTCCCCTTTGCAGTATGTTAACAGATTTTCTGATGATATAATTGGTGTGAAACTTGGTCTTGTAGGTTTCATTTTTCTTTCTCTCATTCCTGTTTTGCAGATGAAGAAACTGAGGCTCAGAGACTGTAAGTGATTTTGCTTGGGGTCACAGAGCTGTGAGTGACAGGGCTGTCAGCAGAAGCAGGCTGGCTCCAGGCTCTACTCTCTCAGTCCCTGGAATAATCTTAGGGACAGCTCCATTCTGTCACTCACAACCCAGGAGTCCTGATAGGTGGAGAGGTTCCTGTGTTCTTGGCTGTTTTCAAAGGCAGATCTAACCCTACCCGCTCCCCATGCAAGCTCGTGAATGCGTTCCAGTGGCTCCTAGGATCAAGACTGAACGATTTTATTCTGACCCTGCTTCTCCCGTCTCACCTTCACTCCAGCCTCTTCACTCCACATATTCCTACTACACTGGTGTTTTCTCAGTGACACCTATGCATTGTACTTCCTTCTTCCTCAGGGTCTTTGCATGTGCTATTTCCTCTTCCTGGGCTGACTTCTCCCACCAAAACATACACAGTAGACTCTCTGTTAACTGGAACTCAAGCAACTGACACTCTTTTTTGCTGGTTGCTTGAAAATACTGGTTACTTGACATCCAGTTAACAGAGAGTCTGCTTACATTTATCCAGCCTCTACCAATCCCCATGGGTGCCGGTTAACAGAGAGTCTACTGTACATAGGTTATTTCTAGTAATTTTTTCAGATCTCAGCTTAATTTGCCACTTCCTTGGGAAGGACTCCCTTGACTTGTCTGACTAGGTCAGGACCCCGTGCCATACATTCCTGTTACCCTCATGAAAGCCATGCCCCAGGGGACTCACGCTTTATTCTGGAAGCATTGAGTGTATATGGTAGATGGAACTTGGGAACACTTAACTGTTCCATGATGATCCCGTGCTGCGAGAGACATGAGAATAGCGGAAGTGATGTTGGGAATCTCATTTAACTGCCCACTTAACAGAGAACTAGGAATTTTGATCATATTGTAAAATGGAATGTGAATAACCATGCACTCCCTTTGTCCAGATTCTTCCAAATTATTGGTATTCAGGCCAGTTCCATAGTGTTAATTTGGGGACTGTTATCTGCAGTATGACAGCCCTCATCAGATTTTCTTTGTTAGAAGCAAGTCCCAAATGTACAGCTGTTCCACGTAAGTCCCCAGTGAAGT
Organism: Craseonycteris thonglongyai; assembly: GCA_004027555.1. NCBI lineage: Eukaryota > Metazoa > Chordata > Mammalia > Chiroptera > Craseonycteridae > Craseonycteris > Craseonycteris thonglongyai. Next base: position 118,261 of record PVKE010000530.1, on the reverse strand, counting down.
CATTGTCCATCCAGGTCTTCACAAATGATGAGGATAAGCCTCTGGTGGAACCCCAGTTATATCCTCTCTAGTCCCCCTTTCTTAATTTCAGTATCTTCCCAACATCATTCACCTTCAGGAGGGCTGGGGTTCCTGGGGGTGCTCATATTTTCCTTTCTCTTGACTTTGGCCACCAGCCTTTTCTAGTCAGAAAGGTCAGGAGCCATTGTCTTTGGTACTGCCCTGTGTGTGTCTAGACTGGGAGTCATGACAAATTGGGAACTTTGAAGCGCCCATGAAGGATTTGGACAGTGGTTTCAGATGTGTCACTTCAGTGCCCTTCTTTCTTACTCTTCTCGTGTTGATGCCCAGAATCACTGTCCAGCCTGAAGGGACCAGGGGGATTCCTGGCCCAGGGTCCCCTTGGCACATGTACAAGAATCCCTTTGCTGACTGAGTTGGAATCGCCTGGTGAGAAGTGATTTGTTGTCCTGATTAGAATGTAAACACTTGCTGAGGTTGAGTTTTGCCTCTCATGTGAGTTTTATTATAGCCTTCTGTGTTTATAAACATGTCTTGGGCATCAGGGAGAAATGTGATAACCTTTGAGCCCCTGAGAGAGTATCCATTTGTTTTCTCTGTGGGATGAAATGAAGATAACTTAGCATCCTTCTCAGAGAGCCCTGCATGCCTCCTGCTTTTACCAGCTGCCCTGGGATGGTGCCCAGATTGCCATTCTCTAATGGTTCCATCCTCTGCTGGTTGAGTCTGGGCAGTCTTCTGACAAAGTATGTTTCATATTCAGCTGGCATCTCCTACAGGGGCACACGGTCCAGACGAGGCTTTGGTTCAGCCCAACATAAGGCTATTGATTTTTTTTTAATTTTTTTAGATTCAGTGTGTCATGCGTTGGTGGAAGTACCGAGTTGCTGCATTGTGTGCATGTTCAGGAAACAGACACGCACGTTTCTAAGGCATGATGTGGAATGTCAAATGAGAGGTAGAAACAAAATGTTATGAAAGTGTCCCAGATGCTGTCAATCAGGTTGAGAAAACTGGGGATGGTTTCTTGGAAGAGGAGGTGCTTTTTAGTTGCACCTTGAAGAGTGGACTGACTTAACAAGCAGAGTTTTCACAAGTGAAGATGAGAGAGGGCCAATTTCGATAGTGCAGTTGGCACAAAGGCTCGGCTCTAGAGAATGCTAGGGCCTGCTTACAGAAGTGACGTGGTACCTTGTAACTAGTGCTTCAGGCACCTGTTTGGGGTGGAATGGCAGAGAAGAGGGCAGGCACCTCACACCTAGAAGAACAAGTACAGAGAGGAAAGTGTGGCCAATGTTTGAAGAGACTTGAATGGCATACTTTGCAATTTGGCCTTTATTCTGGAAGTAATCATGGGGAGTTGGTGTCAAAGATTTTTTGAATGGGGAAGGGGTATCATCAGATCTATTTTTCAACATCACAACTGGGAGCAGCATGGCAGATAGATTGTAGAGCAGAGAGGCTGGGAGCACAGGGCCCTGTTGCAAATATTCTGTTAGAAATAATGCAAATAAAACAAATAAAAATTTGTTGCTCCGACTGAGAGCAACAAATGGAAGGAAGAAAAAGGAGTGATGAGTTCTGGAGTTGTGTTTTAATGGGGCTATTATACATAGAACTTCGCTGTACATTGGTTGTTAAGGATGAGACTTGAGGAAGAATCACAAGCAATTTGACAAGATTTCTTATTACGAGGTGGATGATGATACCATTTACTAAGCTGAGGTATAGAGGAGGAGGAAGTGTGGGCGTGCCTTGAGTTTGAGGAGCCCGGAGAGCATCTGAGAAGGTTTGCAAATGCTGGTCTGGGGCTTAGTAGAGATATCCATGCCCAGTGTAGATTGGGAGTTTCATACATGTCTTTAGGAAGCATTCCTTACGTGCCTGTGACAGGTCAGGCAGTGTTCTCTCTTGTGTTGACCATGCTTGATAGCACCGGACACATGGCAGTCATCTCCATAGAGAAAATAGCCAAAGTAATTAGGGCAGGAGAGAATGTAGATAAAAGAGTAAAGAGCATTCAAGGGAGAGTGTGGGGTGGTCTAGTTTAACGACAAGCAGAGGAGAGCCAGGGGGACATCCTGAGATGGCAGAGAGGTCTGAAGGAAACCAAGAGGAGATGGTAGAATTAAGGGAGATCAGTCAGGTCAAATCCTGCAAAAAAGTCAGTAGGGTCAAGAGTGATCCTGCTGTTGGATTCAGTGCACAAAGCATCTCAGTGGAATGTAAGGCCAGAGGGCCGGTTTGGGAGGAGACAGGTGAGCCTGCCTACATTTTTGTGATCTGTTCCAGGAGGTTTCTCGGGGCAGTACTGTCTGCTAGGTACATTTTTTAGGGCAACTGAGGCACCTGAAAAGAAGCACCTTTTAGCCCAAAGAGGGTGGCACAGCTTTCTTCTGAGTTCCTCCGGAGAGTAGCCTATAGACATTCAGAGGCCCAGGAAGTGACTGAAGTAGTGACTGGCCTAAAGCAGTAACATTTTAATTTGCGCAGCCATTGCTGTCAGTCACCAAAAGGGAGGCAGGTCAGCCATGCAGCTCCAACATGGCCTGCACCGGGCTGTGGTTTTGCAATTTATGTTGAAAACGAAAACTGAACTCTGTGGCGTAAAAATAGATTGTTGATTTTGTGATTAATTGGGTCTTTGAGGCCAAGGAAACCATTAATGCTCTAGATGAGTTATAAAGTCGTGGTAGTATTTACGGAGCAAAATGAAAAGTCAATATCATAACCATAGGGTAGCTCTCTTAAAAACCCAGGTGTGTTCTGTTGCAAATTGCAGGGAAGAAACTGACCCCCAAAGGGACACACATACCTTCGTTATTGCACAAGTGTATGTCTGTTGTAGAAAAGCCAAGGAAAATGGCTGGGTATTATTAGAGTGTAGCTGGGGGTGCTAGGACGTGGGTCAGACTGTTGCAGTTTCAAATCAAATCACTTACAATGTTGTGTGTCCAAAGGCACCGTCAACCAGCACTCTCTAAAGGGTTGTGTGATCAGAAGCACAACCCAGATACCGTATTTTCCGGCGTATAAGACGACCCCCTAATTTTACAGTTAAAACATCGGTTTAGGCCTATATTCGCTTTATAAGACTACAGCCTCGGAAGTGGGGGGTCATCTTATACAGCGAATATAGGCCTAAACCTATGTTTTAACTGTAAAATTAGGGGGTCGTCTTATACGCCGGAAAATATGGTACTTGGGTTATCTTTAGCCTCTGCTAATCGTGTGCGGGCGGTAGAAGGGTCGCTTCCCCTCCCATGTGTGTTTTCTGTGCTTTTTTGTGTTTGTGCTTTAGAGACACACTGGCACACTTGAGTGAAAGAGGGTAACTTCTATTTGCATCATCAGGAATAAGACGCTCAGGGTTTGTTTATGATTTTCATGCCTAGAAGTGGAACTATACTTTTTTTCTGATAAGCCTGTGCATTTAGAGGGGCATGTGGGGAATTCTCTTCTTGTTTTGACCAAAGTGAATGATCGCTGCTTTCCGTTTCTGGAAGACTCATCATGACAGACAGCTTTAGATGCACAGAATGTCAAGGGTGGAACCTTTTGTAGATATAGGAGTGTCGTTGAACCAGACGATGACGGGCTCACAGGTCCGTTTTAGTTGGCCACAGTGTCAAGGTGAGAAGTAGGTATCTTAACATCCAGGCAAAGATTTGTGAGCCACGTTCCTAAGTTGGGCTGGAATTAATTACGATCCACGATCCAGTTGAAACTTACTACGCGCTCCTTAGCCTCATGCATTATAAAGTTCTATCCTTCCAGGCCAGCTCTCTCTGAGGTGAGAAGAGTAAGCTCCAGCTTGAAGAAAGGCATGCTGGTGCAAATGCTGAGGGTGCTTTCCAACGAACTGTATCTCAAGTGGCCCTTTGAAACTGCCTCTGTTCTATGTGACTTCTGATCATTTGAGTGTGGCATAGTGGCGTAAGGGAGGGGCGGTGCGTTGTCCTTGATGGATGGGGAGAGGTTATGATGTGTCTTTTCTTTTCCCATCTATTTTGCTTCTCCTCATTTCAACTTAAGAAATGAATTGTGTGGTCTTTTATAACAGAGATTAGAGCAGCCATTTTTTAGTCACTTGTGTGTGATCTCTCTTAGGAGCTGATTCCTTGCAAAAGAAGCCCTTCTGTCTTGTCAGGTTGACGGTGATTACCCCACAGTTTGGATCCTCTCCAGCAGCTTTGTTCCCTGAAAAACGAACTCTATTTGATGAATGCAAGTTTGGTGTATTTGATGAGTCAGAGGGCAGGAAAATGTCCTTGTCTCTGATGGGGCTCTTCTATTAATAGTCAGACACATTGCACATCAGGGGTAAAGTAAACCTTAATCTCCGAAGGAAAAACCCTGGAGCATGACACTGTTCCCGCTAGAAGCGCCGTAAATCTCGCAAGCCATGTAGGTTTTCTGTTTTGGGGCAACATCAAAGCCCAGTGACTTGAGAGATTAAAGTGTGTTTGACAAGCAAAACTTTCCCTGTTTCCCACTCTTTACGAGATTTGGCCCGTCTTTTGCTTTTGTCTCACCCCACTGTGACTTCCATTCTTTCCAAGAAGTGAGAAGTGAGATAGCTTCTTTGACAGCCGTCGTAGACCCGGGTGGCAGCCCCTCATCCTTCTAGCACTGTCCTGCCCACCGTGGTGGGCAGCACTTTCTCACGGGCACTTCCGGGGACCCTCTTATTTGTGGAAGACTTTCAGAGACTTTTGCTGCCTGTAAAAAGATCAAACAACAGGACAAAGGAGCTAGTCTTTTGCCTTAGAATTTCTTTTTCTTTTGAAACCATCTTGTCTGCTTTTCCAGAGGAAATGCTTGGTTCCTTTTGTTGGTTGGTTGGTTGGTTGGTTGGTTGGTTGGTTTGGTTCTAACTGCACTTGGACGGCCCCCGGGCTTTCTCTTTGCAGATCGGAAAGAAGTGACTGCAGCGTTGTTCCGATAAGGAAAAGTACTTTTCAAAGTTCAACAGAGTAAAAACTTTTCTTTAGCAGCATTGTTTTTGGAAAGTGAGGCATGATAAGATTTCGCTTTAAAATAAAACCCAGCTATTCTAAAGGAAGCGTGTTCTTTAATGTCAAACATTCCTGCCTCTGGCCGTGTCCCTGTCAGATCTGGCCTCTGGCTGCTGCTCAGGGTGCTCAGCCAGCCATCCGAGGACAGACTGGGGACGCCAGGGGCCTTAAGGGTAAACTCCCACAGCGGAAAATCTCATTACTGGGAACGCACTTTGTGTCTAACGCTAGGTATTCCCAAGTGCAAGGATGGCGATGGTGAATGGTGAACAAACTCACTAAAATATCTTAAATTGTCTCTGTTAAACATGTAGCATCCTTAGAGGTCAGACGGCTGAAACTTGAACAGCTGTCCAACAAGCATGTGAGATTGTTTTTAATTGTGTCCCCTTTCTCTAACAGCAGTAATTCTTGTTTATATTGTCACGAACCTTTCCACTGAGCACAAGCACACCATACTTGAAGGTCAAATGCTTAACCCTTCTGCATGGTTACAATGAAAATGGACCCTTTTGTTTTCATTAATGTATACCCCAGCCGCCTGGGCAGGAACAATGGGGGCCTCAGGCTGAAGTAACTTATTGTCAGAGTGCCACAAAGAGAGCATATTTTTGTTTCCACACAACAGTCGCTTAGCCTTTTGCCTGTGCACCCAACCACACAAGACACCATGCCCATTTATCAAGAGGCAGAAGTTTTGGGTACCATTTTGTTCCTTTGACCTGTGTTACTTTTTACTGACCTGACCACATTGCTTCAAAAGTTTCCCTTTCTGCTGTCCGTGTTTAAAGCTGTTCAATGTCTCTGATGTGATCTCACCCCTTTCTTTTGAACACTTTACATTCCTCTTTATCACTGCACCTGTTACTGTAGTGAGCCATGAAATCACAAATGTCATGCGGCTCATAGTGACCGATGACACTTTATTAAATATACAAGGGCTGTCCGGTAAAAATCCAGCCATTGTCAATATAACGAGAACAGTTACATGGCTGGATACTTTCTGGACACTGGGGTGGCATATAAAGGTAACATACGCATGTATCCATAGATCCATACATACTTATTTGTGGGCACCAATCAGGAAAGTACACCAGTGTAGTTATTTGTTCATTGGGAAAGACGTATTTCTTCCTCTGCTCCTTAAGAGTTAACAAAAACTAAAGGGGCCAGTTCAGCAAACATTAAATATGAGCCTCAAACATGAAGGCTTCTTTGTTACTGAGACAAAAATGCCACAGCAGGTGGTAGACTTGAACACAGGAGGGAGGAGGAGGTTCAGTTGTTGCCCATTTTTCTAATCCTTTCAAAATACCCATTGTCTAAACCCGAAGTTAAAGTGTCCCTGCTCGGTCTCATGGAGACAATTTCAGCATGAAAGGCCTGTGCCCATCACTGGTTTTCCCCAACGGTTTCATCTTTGGGAGTGGAATGTGTAACCGCTAAACAAGGCAAGAGAGACAATTATCTGTAGAAGATGAGCCCCTAATATTTGCTTGTCAAAGCATAAAACTGTTCTGACCGGGGTGAGCTCCAGCTAAGTAGGAATTCATGCCAATAGCAGTTGGATTTTGCAGGTTTTAGGTTGTATGACTCACAGCAGAGATGTGGCTTTTGTTGCCCTTGGGGGTCTCAGAGCAACTGTGTGGTGACCATGTTACCTTTTTAGAGCTAAGATCTAACTCCACGGTATGTGCCTGCTTACATCACGGTGTTTCAATGAGGGTAGAGTTTTTAAAAAGGATTCGTGATGGATGTTGCTTTCTTTCCCTAACCGGGAATGAAATGGGGTTTCTCACTCCAGAGCTCTGACATTCTAAGTGGGAGGTACTAAAGGACGAGTTACAGGGCCAGGTATCCTGATGAAGGTACCAAATGTCCCTTTCCTGCTGGGTCCCTCTGTGAGCTTGTTGAACTTTCCTGTTTCTTCTATTCCAAATCACAGTTGGAATGATTTAAGAAAAATGAGTGCAATGTAGTAGTGACAGTTTTCTTTTATAAATTCCTGAGAAGTTGGGAGTGGAGAATCTTGTTTCTATAAGCTTCAGACACTGTCCATACCTTCAGACGTTATTAATTCTGATACATACAAGTATGTAGATGTTCCTTTAGTCCTGTTCATAAGGCTAATTGTTCATGTGAACACTGTACCTAGTCCTGACCTTTTTTTGGGAAGAAGCTACATTAAAAAAAAAAAAGATTTTATTTTACTGTTTTTGACAGAGAGAGACACAGAGAGAAGGGGGAGGGTCCAGAGCAGTCTCCATAGTTGTAAGTCATCAGTTTTCCACAGGGTTTTGTTCCACACAGGTGGGCGGGGGCTGCACATGGTGGAAACTGAGCTGGGGGCCTCCCTCATGGGAAGCTCACCCCAGTTCAGCTTATGGGCCACACCGGCTGGGGCTGGGACTCGATTCTTGGACCCCGGGGCTGCAAAGCAAATGCTCAACCCACTGAGCCACTCAATAAACATAAACAGAATAGTATCTGCCAAACTCAAGGACTGTTATAACTTTCTGGGTAACACTAGCATTCAGAAGTTAGTGTTTGCAGCTGACACTTAGATTCCTTTCATATGTAGTACCCATGTGAGACAGGGTGAAAAAAAAAATCCTGTGTGATAGTATCCTTTTCAGCCTTCATTTGGGACATGATAGCTGGGATGGACCTGAGGTAGTCTGGCTGAGAGAGGCTCAGCAGCCATTTGGTGGGTGTCTGGTGTAGTCAGACAGTGATGTTTCCTGAAACCTCAAGTCTTCTGCCCTCGTGTCCAAGGGGGACCCTAGACAGTCGGGGAGTGAGCCAGTAGTCCTCCCACAAATAAGAGACTGGCCCCGAGCCCTAGTCTGCTACTGAATTCCTGGTCAGGAACTGAGCACCGTTTATTCCAGTTCTGCTCTTCGCCCTTACGCTGTCACCCACTGGCGTTGAGATCCTGAGTCAGTTCTTAAACGCTTGTAAAATGGGTTTGCAGATGGTACCACCAACCTTGTCGGGCTGTTGGAAGGACACAATGAGATGCTGTGTCCTTGTCTCATAGAAAGTGCTTCACATATTACTAGTTGTGACGTAGTTCAGTGGGTAAAAAAGTGAACTGCTACCACACTGTGCAGTTTTGAATCCCGGCCCTGCCACTTACCAGTTGTGTGATCTGAGGCGTTACTCATCTATAAATTGGGATAATAATAGTAAAACTGATTTTGTTGAATTGTTATGAAGATTTAATGAGGAATACATGAGAAGTGATTAGGACAGGGCTTGGCATAGGATACATATTCAATAAGTGGTAGTTTTGTTAGTTTTTGTTACTGTTATTAATACCTTCCTAAATATGCTGGCTCCAGCAGAAGTAACACCCCCTTTATATGAACTGGTAACCTATACCAAATCTTTTATTACAAAATCATAAGCATGTGATTCTATAACACAAAAATATCACACTCAAGCATACAATATGAAATTTTTAGGTGAAATGTTCAAATTCCTGTTCATCCAATTCAAGACAAAGTAAGCCTTCCAACATTACGGCTCTACTTCTGCTGGACCCTGTATTTTATGTAGCCATTGTGAAGTGTTTTTCTTTCATAGTCATGTTTGTATGCTAATATAAACATTATGTACCTATAATTGCAGATTTAACCGTCACTTCAATAGGTCTTGAATTCCTCTTTGAGAACTGCATCCCCACCGTACGTGTGTGCATTTCTGTCTGTCTGTCATGTCTCCCCTGAGTAGTTATGTGCCACGTAAGTAAGGCTGACATTGAAGACTTTATAACAAGGGTGTTTACAGAGAGTGGCCGAGGCAGGGACTGTGTCTCAGGTAGATGTTATCTCAGGACCAGTGCAGCAACTCTGCCCAGGTGATGTTCACGGAATTATCTTTCCCTACCAGATTGCTACTTCATTTAGAGTTTTAATAGTCACATTGTCAATAGCATGAGCTGTTTCATTATAGTGAGACATAGCTCTGACCTCAAGGAGCTTAAGAAAAACATAATTTCTTTCTTAAGGGTGGGCCAGTGTATGTGGTGAAATTCCTTAGTTGTATTATTCTTCTTCCAGGGCTACATTTTAGTTTTCATTGTCTCAAAATGGAAAGGATAAGCTTACCTAGCACATCAGTGTTAAATGATTATGTCAAGGTTATGACACACAATGAACAGGACCTTCTAGTAGAGCAGAGTGTTTTTTTTTATAAATCAAAATCAATTCCAAATTATTTTCTGTAACCCCCCTCGGTCACCCTTCACCCTGCGTATGTGTTTTATTTTTCTGCCTAGATCATGAGCTCCTAGTGGTCAGCTACTGTCAGTCTGTGCATGTCCATCCACCATGTAGCAGACTCAACTGATTGATTTAGGACATGAGAATGCCTTCAGTGTAGTCTGTCCTGTGTGTTCAGTTTCCATGTGCTGGGCCAGGAGTTAGAACACTGGATTTCCTGTTGTAGCTCGACTCCTGTACTAACTTTGATATTGAATGAACTCTTCAGTTTAGCTGGGCCTCATATCCCTTCTCTGTAACAATGTGGTTAAATCCCTGCTCTACCTAATTCATTGTTTTTATGAGGATTAAATAAGACAGTGTTCACGAAAGCACTTTGTAAAGTGTAATCAGTTTACACATACATCAATTTGGGTCACTGGAGTTTGATGCCTGGGTTTGGTTTGACTCTGTTTACTAATGGTGTAAAACTTGGGAAATTGCTTAACCTTTTTGCATCTCTGTTTTTTCATCTGCAAAATGGAGACGATCATTCCTTTATCCGATCGCATAGGCTTGTTTTTAGGAGTCAGTGATATAATGCATGTGAACAGCACATGGCATGTAGTAAGCACTCAGTAATGTTGGCTGCTGTGTCATCACCATTACTACCTCTTTCACCATCCCTGCCACCACCACCACCACCACCTTCACCACCTTCACCACCATTACTACTTCCTCCACCACTACCACCACTTCACCATCTTCAACAGCATCACCATCATCAGTGCCACCACCACCGTCACCACCACTACTGTCACTACCATCTTTACTACCACCATCACTACCATCACTGTCACCACCACCATTGTCACCATTGACACCAGCACCACCAGCACCACCAGCACCGTTATCGAGAACGCATCAGGTTAGAGGTAGTGGCTGGTCTGGTACAGACAGTTAACACTGAACAGGGGCTTTGCAAGTATAAAAGTGATGATTGGTTTTAGTAGCTTTCCTGTGGCTCCAAGTGACTGGTACTCTAAAGTAGCTGACACTTAGTGGCTGCTTGTGTGCCCGGCACCATTGTATTCTAAGGACCTTATGTGTATAAAGTTGTATCCTGTCTACCCTCTGAAGTAGGTGCTGTAAATATTGTCACATGATAAGAAGAAACTGAGGTACCAAGAGGGTAAGTCACCTGCCCATGACTGACTCAGCCACCGAGGCAGTCACATTCCAGCGCTGTGTTCTTCCTCTCCCTGCGAAAACCCACAAGAACAAGAGAGCCCTCCCAACTTACCCGCCGCAGTTTTCTCTGCATGGCAGCCAAGACTGGAGAACCCTGCCCCGTCACCTTCGCTTACATTTGAGCTCTGTTCCGTCTAGTCCCCACCTCAGATACAGATGTTTAAAGCGCAGAATGGTGTGTTTGTGTGCATATGATTTTCCCAAATCTTCCAGTCCTATGCAGGCGTTTCTCTTGTACTTCCTACCCCCGTCTGCTGAGTGTCCCATAAGCATCCCAACTCCTTGTGTCTAAAACTGAATTCTTCCCTGTGGCCTTTGGAAAGTTACTTACTCTCCCTGTGCCTCAGTTTCCTCATCTTTAAAACCGAGGTGCTGCATATATGGCTGTTGTTGGGTTGAATGAGAGAAGGTTGGTTACATGCTGGTTGCAATGCCTGGCCCACAGCAAACACAGACCCCATGTCCCTCTAGCTGTTCCTGTCACCATGGGGCAGCAGTCCTCTGGGCATGGGGGCAACAGGAGGGTCTCCGCTGGGCGTTCTGGTGTCACCCTTCCGAGCAGTTCACATTTCCAGGAGGGCTTTGGTTGGTTGTCACGGAAAGGAAGGGTGGGCTGCAGGGGGGTGGGGAGCAGATAGACACAAAGCAGAGACTTGTAACAAAGGGCCTTTTCTGCTTCAGTTCTTGTGTAGAAAACATATGTTCAGCGATGCAGGCAGCAGTTGGGTTAAAGACACGCTGTAGGGCCACAGACAAAAGGCGTGTACTCGTCCAGCGTTCACGTTTCCAGAGTATTCACTTGTCCCACTTGTTGGGGACTGAGCTGTCAGCTGGATCCTCTTGAAAGTGTGATTTCTTTTTCCCCCTGTTCCCTTTCAAAGGCCTCCCTGCCTTCCCCTCTCCCCAATGTTTTACACTTCATATAATCCGGTGTGCCTGACAGACCACTTCAGCCTTTGTGCTGCTGATGTGTGGGGGAAGGACAGGCTGATCTGACGGGTAACTTTTTACTCGCTCAAGGATCGGGAGGCGCTGAGCCACTTTTAGACCACACCTCCTCAGTGGCTTGATTATTTAGTGCTGTTGTCGCTAGCATTCTTCACCTCCAATGAGCAGGCCAGCACATGGTTAGTGCAGCACGGGTGTTGGAAGGGACGAGTAGGCCTGAACATGGGGATTGGGAGAATTCTTGCTTTTATTGTAGGGCGAGTAGTTTTTGATGAAAAGACAAATGTAAGGCAAGGCCTTCTGAAGTAATTGGAGAGAAGTCACTGTCCTTCTAGTATTCATTCTGTGCAATATATGTGTCTATACTTAATTCTAGCACCAAGGAGTGTCACCGTGTGCCATGTCTGTACTTTCAACCTTTTTATTCGTTGAAGGTTTTGCAGCTGTGGTAGGATGAGACTTTAGAAAGAAACTTTTACGTGTCTTTTTAATTATGTATATGCATAGAATATCAAAAGCATTACATATATTTTCTATGTAATCTATGAGAGCTTCCACTGCAGTGACCTGTTAACTAGAAATGTAAAATGCTCTCATGCAAGTGCTTCTGCCACAGATGTGTGTTATTCTTGGGCATTTCGCCCCCCTAACCTGAGTTTTCCCATGTACAAAATGGAAATTCCACTATCATCCTGCCTTCCAGAACAAACCGTCATAAAACAGAATATGAGTATCAGGTAATGGCCAATGAAAATGCTCTCTTGTCTTTGTAGAAATCTTGCGTTGTGTCTTTATTACCGAGTCTATTTCAGTGCTTTGGTTTCCTTTTTCTTCCAAAACTCTTGCTCATGCGCTCTGTTCCATGATATTGCTCATTAGTTGAGTAGCTCATCCTGGTAAAGCCCCAGCATGTTCTGAGGAGGGAGGGGGGGCCGGGGGTCAGGGCGTTTCCCATTGGCTGAGAGCTCTCAATGGGTTGTTAGCTCATTTCAGCAGGAGAGGCAATTACCCTCCTGCTAATGAATAGGCAGTCAAGTGCAATTTCCCATACAGGGTGTCTTCTGGCGTGAGGATACTTTCACCACCTGAAAACCCTCAGACATAAAACATTGTATAAACATCTTCTAATGAAAAGTGCCAACAAAGTCATCCCTGCCAACACGTCAGAACTGACAAAGGAAATACTGCCTTTTTTTAGTGCTGTCACTTGAAAACCCTTGAAAGGAAAACATTGTGGAAATGTGTGTATATTCCCTTTTGCAGACTGAAAGTAAGTCTGCAACGATCTCCAGAAGGGATGCAGCAAATAGACTACCAGTGGGACAGAAGGGCATCTGAGGTGGCACCTTCCTCTTGTGCCTGGAGTGGAGTGTCACCCAGAGCCACCCGTGGGACCACTGGAGAATAAACAGATGTTTTCCCCCCACATCGAGTGGCTTTATTTTGTAGTGACCAGAAGGGGAACTGAGGGTAATGAGAGTGTGTTTGGGAGGCTTCCACCCGCCCCCTCCTCCTCCCCAGGGGACAGATTTTGTTTATTTCTTGTGTTTAAAGAAAGCTGATGCTTCAGAAGTGAAATGATTCCTGGGCTTCGTTGGTAAGAAAAATTATGCTGTTTCTTTCACCTCTCTATGAATCAGCTTGATTATGTAGACTGCGTGTAATAGTGACTAAGAGGAGACTCGACTGAAATAAATCTATTAAGCAACTTGGAAAACCGGGGGCGAAGGGTGGGGAAGAACAATGATTTTGTAAACTCCATAAAGGTCAGAAAAAGGCTTTCAGTAAGTATGCAGCGACTAGAAATCAAATCCCATTTCCTATCATAAGAAGCCCGTTGTTTTAGCCCCCATAGTTAATGTACTGTATGTGAAAGATTTAAGACTAGTTGGAAAGCTTTTGCTTCTGTTTTATTAGGCTGCTATTGAAAAGCCAACAGCATAACTCCGACTAGGTGCCTTGAGATTTCTTAATGGGCTGTCAGGGGCAAGACACCAGGGCCGTGCTGTACTAGGGCCTTTCCTGTACATTAAAACAGCAGGGCCAGGCGATCGCATACAGAAGTATGAATGACTTGATGCTTTCTCTGTTCCATATGGCCAGCCGTGTCTTTGGCAATTAATCATGTACAAAATCAGTCGAGTGCTTTCTGAAGCATTGAAGTCAACATTTCGTTGTACCTGTGCCAGTGGGGGCAGTGGGGTTGCGAGCGTAAAATAGCAGGATGAGGGGCTGCTGGCGCCAGAGCCCAAGCAGCTGGCTTCTATAAACAACACTTTTTTTCTCGCTCTCTTTCCTTCTTCTTTCTCTCTCCCTTTCTTTTCTTCTCTTTCTCTCTTTCTGTCTTGCTCTACTCTTTCTTTCCTTTGTTTTTTCATTCTCTTTTTCTTTCTCTTTCTCTTTCTCCCTCCCCCCTTTTCTCTCTTACTCTCCTCTTCCCTTTCCTTCCCTCCCTCCCTCCCTCCCTCTGTTCCTTCCATTTCCTGCCCTGGCACCCCAGATTAGAACCCCAGGTCAGGTACCCCTGGTCAGACACCCCAGGTCGGACACCCCAAGTCAGTCACCCTCATTTAGACACCCCCCATCAGACATCCCCAGGTCAGACACCCCAGGTTAGAACCTCAGAGTTAGACACCCCAGTCAGGCACTCCAGGTTAGACACCCCAGATTAGAACTTCAGTTAGACACCCTGGGTCAAGCATCTCAGGTCAGGCGCCCCAGTTAGACACCCCAGGTCAGGCTCCCCAGGTCAGGCTCCCCAGGTGAAGCCTGTGGCACCTGCGTCTTTCCCCCCACAACCTGGGCGGCCCAGCTGTCACCCACAGTGCTGGTCTGGGAATTCACACAGCACCAGACAGGTTGCTGTGGCTCCATAGTTCTTAGTGAAGCGTGTGAGCTATGGGGATTTCTGTACTGGTATGGGGAGAAGATCAGGAGGGACTAGGAAAGTTCTTGGGGGAAAAATGAATTATTCAGATTATTGTTGTGGTATTTTAGGATTTAAAGCAATCAGTATCCTCATCTTCTGTGATATCTCCCCCCAACTTTTGACCTCTACTACTGCTGATGACAGTAACAGTTTGTAGCAGTTTTGTCGAGCATTTTGTACGTGCCAAGCATCATGTGAAGTGCTTTACATGGGTTAGCTCATGTGAGCATCACAAGGTGGTTAGATTCTGTTACATAGACCCCTCTACAGATGAGGAAGCTGATCACAGAGACAGTTTCCCTGGATTCTTGCCCCACAGTGATTCTCGATTATTCTCAGCTCCCTTAACTCAGCACATGATGGGAAATGCTGAGATGCGTCACTTGGTAAATGCTGCTGAGATGTTCATTTAAATAAAATGGGTCTTTGAGATGAACTGAACCAAGTGTGTCTTTGGGTGAGAATAAAAGGCTGCTTTGTGGGCAGCCTCTGGGAGACTTCTGCCTTTGTGCCGTCCTTTCCAGGCAGTCTGGCTTATCTCTGGCTGTCCTGAGTGAGGAGACTGGGGAGGGTGGGGGAGGGGAGGGCGAGGATGCTGCCCGAGTGGTCCAGTCGACGCGGCACCCAGTGGTGGCTTGGTGTTATCTCTGCACGGAGGTCATCCAGGATGTGTCTTCTCAAATTCAGGAAGCAGGGGAAAGAAAGTTTTAACATTGTGTAAACATTAGCACCCCCAAAACCTCCTGCTCCTGCAGCGGGAGATAAAGTAGGCCTACAGGCTGGGCGGAATGTTTATTTGTTCTGCGGGGCTGTGGATCCAAGCCTGCTGGAAATCCGTGGCGGTGCCCAGTGCCGCTTAGAAAACGTGAAGGCGTCACTCAGCACTGGGCCCGGAGGCCTCACAAAAGAGCCATCTTAAACTGACAATCAGTAAATGAAGGGAGACCCCAGAGCGACCTCTCTTTGATGGGACTGAGGCTATCTCAGTGGGTTCTGTGCCTTTCTTCTTTAAGGAAAGGGGAAAAAAAAAGGAAAGACAGAAAAGGGGAAAAAAGTGCTCCTGGACTTTTGAAGAGGGGAGCCCTGGTTGGGGTTTTGACAGCCCGTGGCAATGTTGATGTGAGGAAATAGCTTTCCCAGCTGATAACATCTTCCACCAAGTTTCTTCACAAGTTGAACCTTTAGCCCTCATTATCAGTCCAAGCATATCTCTGTAATTTGTGTGTGCAGAGGGGGAAATACAAGCCTAACACGAGGCAGATACGTATAGAAAAAGCATGTGGATCGGCATTTCTCCCCTAATGACGGTAGCCCTTGTCTGGTGGCAGTGAGGGTGGGGACATGGCAGGGCGGGAAGGTATGAAGTTCTGGCATCTTGGTGTTTATGTGCCTTTGGAATTTGGAAAGCCATCAGCAGAATTTTTTTTTTTTTTTTGGTTTCTTTTAAAATGAATTAGGCAGAGGGATCGCCAGCCATGTTAGTGGAAGGCCTCCTGTTTTCATCCATTTCCTTAGGGTTCAAGGATTTGTAAAAAGGATGGATTCAGTGTGAGTTTTGGAGTTAAAGGCCTGTCAGAAACTGTTGCCCCATATTAGAAAGGGACCAAAAGAATTGAAGACTTACAAAGAATTTTTACTAAGGCGTAAAGACTGTAACTCTCCTTTAAAAATCTCAGCGTGTCTTGTGCTTCAAATTCTGCATATTACACAAGTGTCCATTTGTGCTTGCTTTCTGAAACCCTAGAGTTAGTACATACTGAAAGTTACTGAATGCAAAAATGTAGACAATAAGAATTAGGTGAATTGCTCAGTTTTAATTAAGTAAACTCAGAATTTTCCAAGAAAGATGGGAAAATTAAGCTTAAAAGCTGAGGCTTTTTAGAGCCTTGGAGTTTTGGATTGTTTTCCTTCTAGTCAGTGTATTGTTCCCCCCCTCCCTTCTCCTTTTACAATTGTGAATTTTTTACTATGGTTTTATGCATAAAGTTTTGAGCCAGGAGAAACTTAAAAACATAGGGAATTCCTGAAAGTCCTTAGGATGCCAGGGGTTACCAGAGTCAAATGTAGTTTTTGCTACTGAAATGGAGAGGGAGGGAGGGAGGGAGGGAGAGGGAGAGAGAGAGAGAGAGAGACTTTTCTGTGGCTCATTAGGAGTGTCTACATAGATTAAGTGTGATCACAGTAGAGTAAAATCATATATTTTTAGACATATCTATGCAAATGGACATTGCTGTTCTAAGTAGTCATCTAGAGGCTGTATATGTTTTCCTTGATGCTGTTGCTTAAAAATAGTTTTTGTTTTGTTTTTACCACTTTTTCTTAGAATTACACTTAGGAATAGTTGACTCAAAACCAAAGGTGGGGGAAGCCGGGATGGCTCAGTGGGTTAAGCACTCGCCTTGCAGTCCCAGGATCGAATCCCGGCCCTGGCCTGTGCGGACCCATATGCTGAACTTAGGTGTGCTTCTCATGCAGGAGGCCCCCAGTTTGGTTCTCATCCCCTGGTTCAGCCCCTGGCTCAGGGGGGGCGTGCCTCCCATGTGGGAAGCCCCCAGCCCAGTTCCCACCCTGCGCTGCCCCCGCCCACCTGTGTGGAACAAACCGTGTCAAAAACTGATGATGTACAACTATGGAGACTACTCTGGGCCCTCCCCCTTCTTTCTATCTCTGTCTGTCTCTGTCAAAAACAATAAAATAAATCTTAAAAAAAGAAAAACAAAACAAAACTGGTTTCACAAATGGTCTTCAATCTTAACTACCGGTAGTACTCTCTGGCTTGAGGGTTCATCTCATGCTCCAGCCACCCTCTGGAGTGTCATTCAGCTGCATTTATTCATTGGGCACCTATCAGGATGTACTTTCATGGCACAGTGCTGTACTGGGCACCTTGGAGGACAGCAAAAAGTTAATAGATGTGGATCCTGCCTGTACTCACAGAGCTCAGCTCTGCAGGAGGAAACGCCCAATGAAGGAGCGAGTGCGATGGGATGTGTTGTGGTCTGGGAGATGCTCAGGGCTGGCACCTAAGAAGCGGTGACCAGCTACTTCATCTGGGGGAAGGATGTGGTTCATGGCAGATCTCACAGAGGAGGTGCTGTTTGAGACGTTTCTTGAAGAATTAGTAACCTGGCTAGGAACAAGTAAATACATAGTATAGACCAGCCATGGGTTTTCAGGGAATGGCCCTTAGTTTTATATGAACTAGAAGATGGCAGGAGATAGAATTTGAGAAGTAAGCAGGACCTAGATTAAAAAGGGCATTTTGGAATTCTGGGATAGCTCAGCAGGCTGAGCACTTGCTTTGGAACCACAAGGTTTGGGGATGGAATCTCAACCCTGGCACCAGCCCCAGCTTGCGCAAACCCACATTAACCGCCAGGATGGTGGCGAAGGTTCTCGCCTCCCATGTGGGAGGCCCCCAGTTCAGTTCCCACCCCGCACGACTCCACATCCAACTGTGTGGAGAAACCATGTCACAACTAATGATAGATGATGATGGAGAATGCTCTGGGTCCTTCCCCCGCCCTTAAACTTTTCTTAAAAAAAAATAAAGAAGAAGAAGGGTATTTTTGGTCAGGTTAAGGAATTTGGGCTTTTAACAAAATTATTTTTTTGGATCGCCAGAATGAAGCATATGTGCACGGAGCCACTCTGGCTTAAGTGGGGCTTGAGGGCTGATGTTCCTGGTTTCTTTTGACTCTGAGATACTTCTGGAAACACCACAGTCTTCATGAAGACAGCTTACAACCACCGCTAAAGCTGAGCTGAATGTGAATTTGAAAGGAATTGACATGTTCAGTCTTGCACTTGTAAAAGATTATTCTTAGAGGAGAAAAGTTCATGAAAGGGAAGGGATTGACACGGAGAGACCAGTTCGGACGACATTCCACAGCCCAGAGGCGAGATGGGCCTGAGCGAAGCCGGTGGCCATGGAAGCGATGAGATTGAGCCCTGCTGAGCAGGGGGCAATGACGGGCTTTAATGTTGAGGTGTAGGGGGTGCCGGGAAGGGAAAGAGACCAGGGTAGGATGGATCCTGCATGTCTAGCTTGGATGACTGCAGCAATAGTGCATTGTCCACTCTGGGGAAAGATGGAAGATGCAGCGGGTGGACGAAGAGGAAAGAGATGAGAGAGCGGAAACTGCTGTTCTTGTGGGCAAGTTGAGGCTGAAGATGCCATGTCTGAGGTGCGTGTTGAAGGAGAGATAGCCAGTTGCTGGCTCAGGGCAGTGTTCTCCTTGAATGAAGTTAGAAATGTTGATGTCATACGTCTTCACGGGGCCCCTAAAGCCATTGGAGGGGGAAATCACCCACAGAAAGAGCAAGCGGAAGGCATGAGAGGGGACCCCAGGGTATAGCTCTGGGCTAACAGTAGGTGAGGGTTCTAGAATGAGGAGTCCTCATAGGAGACTAAGCAGGACGGAACTGGTGTGGGGTGATGGCCTAGGACGGCGGTGGCGAACCTATGGCACGCGTGCCCAAAGTGGCACGTGGAGCAATTATTTCGGCACTTGGAGCTGTGAACACCATTTTAAAAATTATTGTTTATGCTCTTATAGACATAAAAATAATCGCTACCTCTATCTCACTCGATGGGTTGGCACACGAGTTGAGCGAGTATACTCTTATTTCAAAAAGTTTGGCACTCAATCGCCAAAAGGTTCGCCACCCCTGGCCTAGGAGAAATCTCTGCTAACAGAGAAACAGAAAGTAAAATCAGGACTGGTCCTAAAAATAAAACCCACTGTCAAAGGATAGAGGTTGTCTATACCTGGCCCATGCAGAGGATCAGGCTCTGGCTTCCATAAAGTCAGTGAAGGCTCGTTATGGTCAGTGATGGCCTGATTTCCTTTTGAAGTGTTTCTTTTAAAGTCATAGACAGTTCCAGGAATCCTCTTGTTGAAATAGCACCACCTCACACAAGGTGGATGAGTGAGTTTTAGGGGGAGCTAAACTCTAATAATAATCATAGTGGCATATGCATCGGCCAGACATTCCCACAGGCACCTGTGTGTGGAGAGGTTCTGTCCTCAGCTCCTTTTGTGGAAAAGGCCCCCAGCTAGAAGGTGACAGCAGGGACTTGAACAGCTAGCACTCTTTAGATTGTCTTGGTCTTTTCCTGATAGGCCAGCATGTCTATCTGTTTCTGTAGAAAAAGAATTACTAATGAGATGATATTCGACCTCCAGTACATGGTACCTAAACCTCTGGCTTACTTTCCCTATAGTTTGAGGGGAGAAGAGGAGAATGTGTTCTTGGTAATAGGAGACTGTTTAAAACTGGTACTCGTTTGAAGACAGCTCTACGTTACTGCTGATGAGAAAATGGGCTATTAACATTTCCTTTGTACAGTCAGCCCTTGAGCCAACACTGTTATAAGGAGAAGAATTTCACTCTCAGTGCATGTAAAAAGAATGCTCTTTGACACTCTGAAATTTTCTTTTGTGCGATGACTTCTTTTTGTTCTACATTTTATGGAATACTAATATTTTAGAGTCTGAATGCTCACTCTAGGTTCATCCATCCTTTTCCAATACCTTTAAAAAAGATTTTTTTTTGTAACAGAATTTGTCATCCAGATATATTTCTCTTTATATTTACTAAATGACATTCATTAGATGTGTTTCTATGTAAACACATTCTCTGCATTTTTTCTTGTCTTAAAAATGTGATGGGGGAAGCCGGGATGGCTCAGTGGGTTAAGCGCTCACTTTGCAGCGCTGGGGACTGAGGATCGAATCCCGGCCCCGGCCCGTGCGGAACCATATGCTGAACTGGGAGCTCCCTCAGTTCAGTTCTCTCTCTGTCTCTGTCTCTGTATCTCTCTCTCTCTCTCTCTGTCAAAAATAAATAAACAAATAAAAATATATTAAAAAAAATGTGATGAAAATGAATTAAAAAATGAAATGTTATAAATTTTTTGTACAATCTAATAGGCTTTTTGGGGTATATACTTCATTGAGTTTTAACATACAAGTATATATAACTCATGTAACCACTGCCATAATCAGGAAACAGAAGAGCTTCATCATTTCCCATCTTCCCCCATGCTGCCCCTTTGCAAAAAAATGCTCCCCCTGCCTAATTTCTGGCAACCGCTGATCGGCTCTTCATCCCTGTAATTTGCCCCTCCCAGAGTGTCAGATAAATGGAATTCCTCAGTGTTTAGTCAGATTGGCTTCTTTCACTCAGCATAATGCCTTGAGATTCACCCAAGTGCTTCCATATGGCAGCCATGTGTCCCTTTTTATGACTGAGTACTGTTCCCTTGAATGTATGTAGCACAGTGTGTCTATCCAGTTACCCTTAGAAGGGCATTTTGGTTGTTTCCAGTTTTGGTTAATTATGAAATAAGCTGTCATATATATTTGTATACATGAGTTTTTATTTCTTAGGTAAATCCCCAGAAATGGGATTTCTGGGTCCTATGTTAAGTGTGTGCGTAATTTTATAAGCTACTACTAATCTGTTTACCAGAACGGCAGTATTTGCATTCCTACCATTGATGCCTAAGCTTTAACATACTTGAATGCTGTTTTAAATACTCTTGGGTGTAGGTTGGTAAGTACTGTTTGAAGAGCTGAGAAAGAGAGAGGCTCTAGGTTCTCTTTATCAGCTTCAAAGAGAACTGCTCCAGTTTTTTCTGTGTTGAGTTCTGTGTAAAAATGCATTTGGGGGGAGAAGGGATGTATTTGGGAAGTGTTTGGAAACCATTGCAGTAGGCAATGCATTCAGAGTGGAGATGGGGGACGCTCAGGGCATGCCAGGACTTGGCACCTAGTGAGGACCATGCTGGGGAAGTGGTTCCTTCATCAGCTCCTTTTAGTCCATGTGATTATGTTAGAAGGTCTTTGGTTAGACTGATATGTTTATAACCTTCTCCAACATCAATGTCTCTTTCATGAAGACGGAGCAGGCTTCAGTCTTATAACCTTCAGCGAGCGATCACGTCGATCCAGGATGGAAAACGACTTTAGCTTTGTGTTCAGCATGCTATTTTCATTGTGACCTCCTCATTTATGACCAGTACCACTAGTGTTCCGTTTTTGTTTTGAAATAGATTTATTTCATATTTTAAAAAATGGGTCAATTTATTGAAAAATATTAAATATTACATGCAATATTAAATATTATATCTTATGCACAAATATGGCAAGAATTATGAGAATGTGCTAGAGTGACTGAAGTTTGGGAAACTCTAAACTAGGGGATCTACTTATTGAAATTGACCTCAAAGTGAATGTATCCTTTTGTGAAGTGAAGGGAGCTCCTTACAATAGAACTTTCTTACTTTCTTAAAAGGAAACAGTCTTCCATTGGCCTTTGTTTTTTCAGTACCTGTTTTTCACGTTCCTTTTGTATTCACTGATTTGACCAATCTTTATGAAATGTCACTAGGCAAGTGAAGTTAAAGTAGTGAACTTAGACAAGGTCACCTTCCCTCATGAAACTTACTTTCTTCAATCCTTCCTCCTTCCCCACCTATTCATGATCCTTGGAGAATAAGGACCTCTGGATAAAATTTAAAAGATGTGAAAGGCAAAGAAGAGATAAATGACTTTTAAAACAAGTTATTTAAATGCCATCAAACTGAGGCATAATTTTCTTTTCATCATGTCTCTGGAGCCATCTAGATGTGTGCTGTGCCTTCTATTGGAAGGATTTTTGTATTTGGGGGAAAATAATACGTACTTGCAGACATAGTGATAAACCACATGACTTTAAGTACACGAGGTAGGGAAGGTATCATAGACAGGGAGTGACACACCAGCACCGTTGTTAGGGTGCCGATCAATGAGGCCAGGACCTCTCCGAAATTAGACATCGTTTACACTGGCGATCACAGATGGGCAGCTGCCCAAGTTCTATTTGGCCATTGGTGTTTCCCGTTTGGCCCACATGATATTTAAAATTAAAAAAAAAAAAAAAAAAAAAAATTAGTTCCTAACATTTAAAAATGAGGAATCTTTGCATTAAAAAAAACCCGATTTCATGTTTATCTTGAAAATTCACGAATCCGGCACCACTGACCCAGCTAATCTGAATGGCCGCGTTGGCCGTTGCTGAACGGTGGTTGCCTTTTCAGACAGAGCAGATGCTTTCTCCAGGTTACCTTCCTGGCCCTCGTATTTGAATTTGCACCCCCCTGCTTTAGACATTTGGAGCCTGGTCTTCATGCAGTCGAATGGCCTAGAAAAACTGAACATTCCTCCCTGAGATGTGGAGGGCTGAATGTCGTTGCCCAGAAGCTCATGGAGTTGTCCCCCTGGGGATAGCACCCAGGATGGTCGATGTGATTCTGAACTTGGAAGCAGAGATTAGGGCCCTTTTCCTGGTCAGTGCTGGTCAGGTTATCTTAGATCCTTCAAAATGGAGGTACTGTTTTCCGTCTTAATTTTCTCTTTGTCTTAATTTCTTTGTATCTTCTTTCAGTCTCTTTGTAGGATTTTTGATCGTAAGCAACAGACACAGATTCTGGTGAAGTTGAACAAAGTAGGACTTGATTGAAAGGATATTGGATAAATTCCAGGCATCAAAAGAAGAGAAAATGACCTGGACTCAGAAAGTTCAGGAAACCAGGAATACTTGGAGGACCATGGGTGGTAGGAACTAAGGAAATGGACAGATTGCCTCTAAGTGTTTCCCCACTCTTTGTCATTCTTCTGTGTCTGAAGCCTTGGAATAGGGAATCGAGCTAACCTGGCCCACATTCTTGTTGGGGGAGAGTAGGACACTTTGATTGACAGCCCTTCAAAGACGAACATACTATAAAAGACTTCCTCCCCAAGAGGTGATCTGGGGGCTGTTACAGGAAAGGGAGGCTGGGTGTGGGTGGAAGGCATGCAAACAACTGGTGGTCACTACACCCCTTCTCAAGGTTGTCATGAAAATAGTAAATGTACACTATAAATGCTTTAGGGGAGCCACAAAGTGGTATTTCAAGTTACATCAGAACCACATTATGTGTATTCCCTTAAAGGAAGGCATTGACATTAGATATGGAATACCTTGAGTGACTACAACAGAGAAAGTGACCATTTCATTCCTTTTAGCAATTGCTTTGGTATAACATCCCCAAAGAAGCCATACTAACTTGAAATGAAAACCAACCTTTGTAAATTCTAAAGGTTCCTACTCTAGGTACCAGAGGGTAAATAAATGTGATGATGGAAAGTCCTGTGATTAAAACTTGAAAGGCGTTTGCTCACTCAAATTTCAAGTACCAATATAATACTTTTCCTTGTTTTCTCACTTGTTTTTATAGTGTTCCATAAATCTGCATGTTTAAAAGGCATGCATACAGAAAGTAGACAGGGGTGAGTTATAGGTAAAATTGACAAGACAGTTTCTAATATGAGTTTTATTTGAACACAGTGCTGCTTGTCAGGTGAGCAGGTTGTGATGTGCTTGGGCTTCGCTTGTTTCTAGTGGTAGCCTAGTCAAAGCTGAGTGCCTTTATACTCATCTGTGAGCCTGTCTTTTTAAATAAGAACCAAGGTCATAAGTTATGGCCATCAAATAAGGGATTTCCACCCCCAACCCCAGATTGTAAGTCTATGTGCCTAAATATCCCTATGCATATTATTTGAAATATGTAGTGAGTTTTCAAAGCTGGAAAGATACTCATTGAGCTATAATACCCTTTTTGAGTTTGGTGCTTTTATTTTTCCTTCCTTGTGAGATCTTGGTTTGCAATAAGCAATGAGAATGAGTGAATTAAAAAAAAAAATGGTCGTTATGGCTGGAAATAGAAATTAATGATTCAGATAAGAGAAGCAGCGCAGAAAACCCCAGCTGGGTGGCAGGAAGCAGAGAGAGCGAAAGTCAGAGACTGCTCTTTTTTAAAAAAAGGCACAACAAACAACTCACAGTGAAGTGTACGTGAAAATCATTTCTAAGAATAGCTCACGGTAGGCAATGCCCAGGAAACAAGTCATCCGTGCGCTGGGAAAATTAGAGTGAGAACGCTTGGGGTTTTGATGAGTTACTTAAGGCAGTGGGGCTTTCGAGTTTACCTATGTGCCATGTACATTGATTAAAGGCAGAATATATGCTGGCCATTTTTGACCATCATTTACTGTATTGATTTGTTAGCAGGGGAACTGTAATAAAAAAGCCATTGATTTACTGTCCTTATTTGCTTATGGGCTTTTTTTATTATTAATTTTTCACTTTCTCTCCCCCCTCCCTTTTTTTTTGGATCATTTCTTCTAGACAAATGCTGTGCTCCAAGAAGTCAGAAGAGAGGGGCTCCCTGAGGAACAAAGGAATGAAATCTTGACTGCCATGCTTGCCTCACTCACCACACGCCAGAACCTGAGGAGGGAATGGCATGCCAGGTTAGTTCCGTTAGGAAACGGGGTTTGATGTCCCTGAAAAAACAACAGCTCTATTTGGCTAAGTGCGAATGGCTGGTCTCACCCTTCTCGTTTGAGGGGCTGTGAAAAATAAGCAAGTTATAGATGCTTTCAGCCAAAGTTAGCTCCTGCACACGGTGATCCACAGTGTCATTTGTACATTTATATACCATTGAGCATAAATGCTTACATCTTGAGCATGCATGATGCCATATAAGTCCCTGAGGCTAAAGAACTCTTTGCATCAATAGTCCTAAAGACTAGCCTTGCGCTGTAGTGGGGCTAGGGTCTGGGAAACCCACACGGTGCTTCTGGTATCTCTTGATGAGAGAGAGTCATGCTACATTGCTTGCCCCATTTTCAGAAGTGACCACGTAGGCATCACTTTGTCTTCAGCATAATTTCTTTGCACACGGATGTCCCTGTGGTTCAAAAGTTGTTACTTGTAGAAAGTTTTTACAGAGCATCCATTGTTTCTAGAATTGACGCTTACATACTAAATACCATGTTTTTCTGCTCTTCTTTTGGAAAATGATGAATGGGCAGAAGGCCGGAACTCGTTTGCTCACGTGTTAGAATTACCCTCTAGATGTGTATTTTGCAAAAACTGTTGCATTGTCGTCTATTTCTAAGCAAGATGGAGCGGGATTGGGAAGATTCTGCTCCATTTTGTCTCAGAGTCTTATTTGATGCTTAAACATTCTGTGTGCCTGGGAGTCAGGGTCATTTATTGATAGCCACAATAGTCTCCAAATGAGTGAGTTCATGCAACACAATTTACAATAATTGATGACTTTACTAGTAACAGTGATCATAAAAATAGATCTGTTCGAACAAGGCTGAAGATGAGCATTTTCCAAGAAGGGAGACAAAAAAGAGTGTGAACTACCTCTCTGATTGTGTATCGGAACACTGCTCTTTCAAACGTGTCTTATCTCTAAATTCAGACTTGCATTGCAGCAATAATTTAAAAATTCCCAGTGATATTCTTCCTTTCCATCCTTTTCTGTAGTGTGGTCAGAGTAAGTGACAGTTCTAACTACAGTAATTCAATGATTTCCCATTTAAGTTTCAGTAATTAATTTATAATTTTTCTTTGTGTTATAGTTTAAGTATGTATATCTAGTAAAGTATGCATATTTTATGAAATAATGGAATATCAGTGTGGGGAACATCTCAGAGGTTTTTCTTTCTCTGTATTTGTATCTTTTCCCCCTGGCGATGCTTATTAAATAGGAGAGGGAGAGAGGAAGAAAAAGAATCCCTGTCATCTTTCTCCTACCACCCCCATCCCTCCGAAGACTCAGAGACCAAATGTTGAGGAGGGATGCTGAGTGCATCTGGTTTGTTAACACTGATTTCCTACTATACCGAATCATCAGACAACATGGCCGAAAAGGCCTCTTTCAAAGGAGTCTGGTTTCCGCGTCTCTGGCCGGGACTGCTAACAGTTTAATCGGGAGCTGGAGCCAGTGCTGAAGTTGCTGTAGTCTAGCATCTGCAACAAACCTTCCCGAGTCATGTGGGAGGGGAGGAGGAGAGAGAACCGGGCCGCTGACACTGCGCAGGCCTCCTTCAAACTAAACACCTGAAGGGACGTTTCAAGAGGGCGGTGTCTTGGGAGCTCAGGAGAAAAAGTGTCCTCAGAGTATTAAATTACCATAATCCCCCCCACCCCTTCTTCACTCACCCCCATTTGATGTTTCCCATCCTGGTGACCTGTCCAGAGGGCTCATCCATATGATCCGTATAAACAGACTGTTACCATACACCTTTCTGGGCCTCATCAAAGCTGCCCCTGGCCGTCTGGCATCGGGCATGGCCTCAAGCAGCCATCAGGCGTGCGGTGGTGAAAGTTATAAAACACCCACTGCAGTGCTGATGGAGGGGCCTGTGTTCTAGAGATCGGCCTATTGTGGGCACTCTGGAATTACACGAGGAAAAATGTGCTTTGACAGAAAATAATTAGTGCTCGCCAAAGGCCAAGCGCTAGGTTACAGTATTTCACTTTCATCAGAGCTATCAGGGGATCAGTTAGATTAGATAATAGAAATTTTTTTCCTCTGAAAGTTAAATACAGATGACTGTAATTACCTTATATTGCCTGTTAGAGAATGAGTTATGAATAGTACAACTTCAAGAAGCGGAGGTCAACAGAGACTCGGCTGCCGGCGGTAACTCCAGTTTAAGTCCCCCCTGCGATAAAGGTTTCCCACCTCCCCCCTGCAGCAGGTTCACTTGTGCTAATGATATCGGGGAGGATTGTCTGTGAAACGTGTAACTTTTGAAATACATGTGTCTCTCAGGCCAGGAGGCGAGCCATTATTTGGGGCTCACCACCGTCCCTCAAACTGAAAGCATATGTCCCCTGTAATTTAGCTTTTGGAGGGAAGTGTCAGTTCTGCAGGACTCGGGGGTCACTGCGTTTGTCACAGTGTTACCCAACCCTGCGATTCCAGAGGCTCATCTGAGTGCTGTGGGTTTCCTTCCCCGGGCTCTGTAATCCCATAAACAACCCTCTCCAAATAGGCTGATTAGGGCTGTCTGTTCACTTCCCCGGAGTTGAATGATCCCAAATACGTCGGGAGCAGCTGTGTGAATGCAGGGTAAGTGTTAACAGAAGTGGTACAGAATTTCTGAAGATTCGGCTTTGTTTATACAGTCCACTCTGCCTGATGGACAGCTTGTTATAGCTTTTAAAGAACTGGGCAAGCCCTCTGATCTGACCCCTTCTTGACCCCCGCAGCCCAGAGGTCAGTCTGCAGCTAATAAACTCGGAGGTTCTGAGGGTCTACTGTAGGAAAAGGCAGAGAAAGAGCAGCTGCAGGGCCTGCCTATCCCAGGATCTGCTGCTTTAAGGTCACTCTCTGATAATGAAAATGATTACCAAATTATATGGAAGTTTAACCGCAATAGTGAGTGAGAGGAGGGTGGAGCCCGGCGTATTAGGTTTGATAAATGAACTGTGAAGAGGCCCATCTGGCTCCCAACATCTTTTCTCCCTCTCTCTCCCCACCGAGGGGAAACATTTTAAAATAACAGCAGTACATATAGACTCAATGACCCATGCAAGGAGCTGGAATGGATTAAGATTTAATGGTGACAGTGGGAGAAATTATCATTTGAAAAAGTGCACGAAAGAAAAGGTACAGTCCAGTGTCTGCACCCGAGTTGTTTTTCTAAATAAACTATAGTAGGAACCGGGGCCCCTGTTTACCCCACACAAACCCCTAGCGTCGCTCCTCGATTGCTGACAATCTTGAGGGCACATTTATTATGGAATCATGATTCGTATCAGCCTAAGGAGAGGAGCAGGCTGCCGGTGCCTCCCCCGTGTCAGAATGAGTCAAATAGTTTCTCTCGGCCGCTTGCTCGGTTGGGAGTGTGCAGTTGGAGAAAATGCTTTACAAAAAAGAGAAAATTGTGATCGGTTTCAACATCTAGTCACTGAGCATCATGCATTTTTTGATACTGAATATATGTGTGATTCGCACATGGCTTTATTCTTTACAACTTGGCAGCTTTGGGGCAGAAATAGGAAGCAAGCACATAATGGTAATTGAGTAGATATGTTTGTTCCTTTCTTTATTCCTTTTTCAGAGAGCCGTCATAGCGATGCTGATCAGTGCCAACAAGGGTTTGGTCACGAGCTACGTGCTCCTTTACAGTTAATTGATAAGAGGCGTCTCTTTAAAGCTCCTGCCTAGTTTCTCGTGAACAGAGAGTCCTGGTTTCTGACCAGTGACATTGGAGTTCGTTTTGGGCTGTTCTTCAGAGAGTGTTGGCGCATCCCATGACTCTACTTTCTGAAGCAAGAATGATTTAATTTAATAAGCATCTTGTATATTTTGTCAGCTGCCATGTACAAAAGACCGCATGAGACGCTGCTGTGCGTGCTAGGATGTGCCCAGCAGCCAATTTAAGAATGTCTCCGGGGGATGAGAATTTAGCAAGTTCCTAGAAAGAGACCGCGGCAGGAAGCGCCAAGGACAGTGGAGGAGCGTCATTCTCACAACAGCGTGGCAGGTTGTTCCAATCCACTCAGGGAAGCGTTTCGTGGGAGGTGTCTTAGCAGATTCCAACTGTGCTGTGCCCTCGAAGCCTTTTATCTTGAACTCTGTTTTCTACGTAATACAAGCCTCACCCAGACAATGATTATATTTAAAACAGAAACAAAAAGCTCCTCCATATTACCCAGAGTTAGCCTCGTTTTTCATCTTTGCCTTTGACTGGACTGTGTCGGTCTGTGGGGATTTATGAGTGAACAGATAGTTAGGTGGGAGACAGTGCAGAGAGACAAAGAACCCTGAGAATTAACTGTGCTTTTGAAGTATAACAGTGCCCTTAAATTCACACGGAGTAAGGTGTGAATAGATAAAGAAGACAAGAACCAGGCCATCGGGGACTTTAAAAATTGAGATAGAATTCACATAACATAAAATTTCATGTAACATAAACTTAATCTTTTATAAAAGTATCTAGTGATTTTTTTTTAGTCTAGTTACAAGATGGTGCAGCCATCACCCTTATGCAATTCCAGACCATTTCCATTACCTCAGAATGAAACTCAGGCCCTGCTAACGGCCACTCTCATTTTCCCCTCCTCTCCACCGTCCTCACCCATCTACTTTCTATCTCTGCAGATTGGCCTGCTCTGAACATTTCATGTAAATGGAGTCATGTAATATGTGGCCTCTTTATGTCTGGTTTCTTTCATTTAGCATAGTGTTTTCAAGGTTCATCCACGTTACATGTAGCAGGTTAAGTGCTTCATTCCTTTTTACTTGCCAAATAATAGTCCATTGCATCAATAGACCACATTTTGTTAACTTAGTCATTCGTTGGTGAGCATTTGGGTTTTTTCACTTGTTGACGATTATGAATAAAGCTGCTACGAAAATTCGTGTGCAAGTTTTGCATGGCCAGTTTCCAGTTCCTTCAAGTGCAGACCTTGGAGTGGAGTTGCTGAGTCATATATGGTAACTCTGTGTTCAACTTCTGAGGGGCTGCCAGACTGTTTCCCCATCTGCCGCGCCATTTTCCGCTCCTGTCAGAAGTACGCAAAGGTTCCGGTTTCCCCACAACCTCACCAACACTTACCTTTGTTTATTATTATAGATAGCTGTGTGGTATCACTGGTTTTGATTTGCGTTTCTCTGACTAACGAGGCTGAACATCTTTTCATGTGCATGTTTAAGACCATTAGTTCTATATTGGGAGAGTTTCACACATGGCAGACTTATGGGGGCTTGTTGAAGGATGGGGTTGCAGATGGAGCTGTTGTGTGTTCGCAGCTGCACCTACTCCCCCATGACCATGGGTTGGCCAGCCCGTTGTTTAATTGCATGTGGCCCAGCTGATTTCTCTCTGGAGATGCCCTACTCATCTCTCCCAGCACTCTCTTGCATCTCCTTCCTTGCAGCATCTCTGAGCATCACACACTGGGTAGGAAGGTAGCCGGATCAGAGGGAAACCCTGCCCACTTTTCACTGGTCTACTTCTAGCCGCACACAGGACTTAGTCAGATTCCAATAGTAGACAACTTCCTTTGGGTCCAAAGAACCTTACAGTGGTAATGAGAATAGTTTAAGGACATGTCTCTGGCAGCTTCTTAGGAAAGCTTTTAGAACTCCTCACTTCTGGTTAAAAGTGACCCTCTAGACCTGGATGGCTTTATATACACATCTCCCCCTTGTATTGGGCTGTGGTGGTTCAGAAAACTGCTGAGTTGTCTGCACAAGTAAAACAGTCATCCTGTTATTGACCCCTCTTTTATTCTCCATCCATCCATCACCAGTTATGTCCAGGAAGGCCCACTCTGGATGTCTTTGCCGGGGCTTTAAAATCTATTTATAACCAAGATCTTACAGTGAGTAGGATTGACTTTCCTCCATGAATGAGCTTCAGAACTCTGATCTGGGTGCAACAGGTAAAACAGCCTGTGTAAGTCTCTTATACGGATCAACTCTGGATCTCACTAGCATGTTTTTTTTTAAGATTTATTTTTATTGTTTTTGACAGAGAGAGAGATACAGAGACAGAGATAGAGAGAAGGGGGAGGCCCAGAACAGTCTCTACAGTTACACATCATCAGTTTTTCCACATAGTTTCATTCCACAGGTGGGCGCGGGGCTGCACAGGGCAGGAACTGGGCTGGGGTCTCACCCTGGTGAGAACTGAACTGGGGGCACTCCTCAGTTCAGCACATGGGTCCGCACGGGCTGGGGCTGGGATTCGATCCTTGGTCCCCGGGGCTGCAAAGTGAGCGCTTAACCCACTGAGCCATTCTGGCTTCCCCTTACTAGCATGTTAAGGTTTGCTCACTGGAAATCTGGTTTCTCCGTGGAGGTCTGGTTTTCCTCTTCGCTTCCTGGCAGGCCTGAATTATACTCACAATTGACAAGTTGACCCAGAACAGTTCAGCAATGAGCTATTATTTTTTTGAGTGCTTATTATAATATATACAAGTAACTGTGCTAAATAAATGCTGTCGGGAATATCCAGACGAGCGTGGGGGAAGGTCAATAACACAATGGCTATCATGCAGATTTTCACTCTCTTTTGTGAGAGGCACTATAGGAAACGGAAATATGACTTGGCAGTGGAATCTTCTTCGAGGAAACGTCCAGTGTGTTAGAAGCCTACGGAAAAGAGAGACCTGACATGTCTTCTACACGTACCTGAGTCTCTGTGTACATGGTCTCATCCCTGAGCTAGTCATTCCGATCCCCTTCCCTAAAGTGAAACAGAAGTGGAAGAGCGGGAGGGGAAAACCCTCCCAGAGTTACTCCTCTGAACAAGGGGGTGGGTTCAGGCCGGGGTGGGGTGGGGGGGCAAAGCTGAGGCTAAACATGGCTTCAGGTCTATATTTCACCTGCTCTGGGCACCCACTCTTTGCAGGTCACCTGCTCCTGTCCTGATGGTGTCAGTGCAGTGATAGGCAGCAGCCACGTGGACCCAACTTTGATGTCCATTCTAGGGAATCGTGATGACAAGAAATAGAACCACTGGCCTCGAGAGTGGGCTGTGGGCTGACGAGGCTGATGTGATTGAAACAGCATGTGACCATGTCACCTGGCCACGCCCACCGCCTTGGCTCACACCAGAGTGGCAACTGCTTCTCTGAGAGGCAGCTGGGAACTGGAAGTTGGGTCTGCGCAGTTTGGAGGGGCCCGTTGCTACTGGCTGGAGCAGTTTGTGGTGTTGGGGTGAGCGTGAGGAATAGATAAGCGAAGGCGATTCCAGGGAGAAGCCAGGGGCCCCGCCCTGAGCGCCTCCATCAGTGTCGTTGTTTTTTAATACATCTGTCCCCTCTCCTTTGATAATTGCACTCGTTGCTTTCTGCTGCCCTTAGCAGAAGAACGCCCTTTGTGTCTCTGAACCAGATTACTCCATAAAACCTGATAACTCCATAAAACTTCCTCATAAACGTGTAGCAATGGAGACGTTGGATAAATTTAGAGCAAGGACTAAATGAGTGTAGTGTTACCCTTTTTCCCAACTTATCTTTAGTCAAGGGTTGTTAATGTTATTACCATTGCTGCTGTCATTGTTTGAACGGTTTTATAGGGGACAGAAGCCATTCGACTTCCACGCATCTTATTTATAAAATCCACACATAGGCTCCGGCCCATTTCTGGCTGTGATTGGTCGCTGGCTGTTTCTCACACGCCGTGCTTCTTCAGCTTTTTTGAGAAAACATTGATTCCTTCGTGTATTTATCCAACAAATACGTGTTCAGTGCCTGCGGTTTGTCAAGCAGTGTTCCAGGTACTGGACACGGCAGTGAAGAAAGCTGGTGAAAAAAAAAAAAAGGCTTTGGTGGAGCTCACATTCTAGCAGGATGGCAGACGAGAAGCGCTTTCCTAGGTAGGACTCTGAACACTTCTTTTAAAACATGTTTGCAGTCACCATGCCCTGCGTGTTAACAGGACTCAGTAGAACCCAAATACAGTCATACAGTTGAGATAAAGATAGCACATTTTCTGATCTTCATCCTAAAGTAACCACTTGTTACAAAACTTGCAGTTCCAGTTGGTCACGGCTGTGTGGTATTTGTGGCATGCTGGGGTTCTGAGGAACGCCGCCCTGGGGAAGCCCCAGCATTCCTTTCTCCTCAGATCACCTGCACCCTGGTTCCCAGTGACTTTTTTAAAAAAAGGTGTCACAGGGATGTTGGGATAGCTCAGCAGCTAAATGCTTGCCTTGAAGTCATGGGGGCCAGGGTTCGACTCTCGGCCCTAGCCCATGCGTACCCCATATGCTGAACTACAGCACAACTGGTAACCGCTGGGAGGGTGGCGAAGGTTCTCTCCTCCCATGAGGGAGGCCCTTGGTTTGGTTCCTGCCCCGCCTGGCCCCACATCCACCTGTGTGGACTGAAACCATGTCACAACTAATGATTTGTACAACTATGGAGACTGCTCTGGGCCCTCCCCCTTCTTTCCTTCTCTCTCTCTCTCACCTTGAAACCCAGTTATAGTCACAAATGCCGTGTTTTTCTGTGTATGTAAGACAGTACTTTGGTCTAAAAGTGTTAGACCAAAAATTGGGGTTCATCTTATATCTAGGAGTAACCCGTGTAATAATTTCTTAATGTTAGGTTAGAAAAGTAGCGGCTGTCTTGTACACGTGGGCGTCTTACACATGGTACCTCTTAAGCGAGAATGGGACATGCCGTACCTGTCTCCTAGGTGTTGTGATATTACTGTACATATTACATGTGACAGTGTACTCCAGCACTTCATAAATGGTGGTTATGGTTACTGTGAGTGAGCTGTCAGCCATGCATTGATTCAGCACATATTTATTGAGGGCCTGCCTGTACCAGGCACTGTTGTAGGCCATGAGGTTATAGGGATGAGTAACACTTGACTTGCGGAAATATATTATACGATGTAGTATAATAAACACTGTGTGCGCGGTTAAGTCAGGATCCTGTGGAAACCCTTTGTTCAGGAAAGAAAGTGACAGGTTCTCTTACAGGGTTCTTGGATGAGTCAGCCATGGCGTAGGGAATACTGCCCCATTGTGAAGCTGTGTCGGTTAATAAGAGTGAGAAATAGGAGTGAGAAATCTGTATGTGATTAAAGCTCATAGGATAAAAGCTGGGCTCCCCTCTCTCTGGGGGTCCCAGCTCTCAGTGTTAAGTGGTGGGGGGGTGGGGTGGGGTGGGAATTTTTTTCTTTCAGATTTTCTGTAGCATAAATTCCATTCATATGGCTTAGAGGTTGGCAGCCTGAGCCAGATTGCCTGCATGTGCATCTTGGATCCACTTCTATTAACTTCAGGCAAGTTACAGTTATAGATCGTCACTACACAAGTTACTTAACCCCTCTGAACCTTCGTTTTCTTGATTTTAATTTGCCTAGGGATAATAATAGAACCCATTTCCTCGGGTTGACTAAGGGATTGCCTGTAAAACACCTGAGCAATACCTAGAACATACTAGGTGTTCAGTGAAAACGATTGCTCATCTCCAGGTCAAAATAGAGATGTCAGGAGTGAGCCCAGTCACACCCATTCTCCTGAACTGTCTTTTGGAAGAATGCCCTTGTTAAAGGCCAGCCTCATGGAAGGGGCTCGATGCGACTGATTTGGTGTAGAGACGGACACTAGACAGAGCTGGACTTCATCCTGTGCCCTGCGCGAGGCACAGTCACTTAGAGTTGACTGACGGAGACCTGAAGTCCAGTTCGAATCCTGTCTCCAGTTGACTGTAAACTCGGGACGTGTCACAGACACTCTGGGTCTCAGCAACGTCATCTAAAAAAGAAGTGGCTTGATCCAGGTGACCCGGAAGGCGTCCTCCAGCTCAGATGAGGTGCGGCTCTGTAAGTTAGGTCCCAGGGAGCAGCTAAAGGCAGGGTAGGTGGTCTTCTTCCACGTGCACTAATTTTAATGATAATCGCTCCTAACATCTGTTGAGAACTCAGTGTGCCAGGCAGAGTTTTAAATACTTCATGAATTAAAAAAAAAAAGAGGCTTAGAGACGCAGAGTAACTTGCCCAAGGCTAGTAAGTGGTGGTAATCACATTTAAGCTGAGACAGCCCAACTCGGACCTCTGCTGTGTGGTCTCCACCGGAACAGAAGAGGCTCTTGTGACCATGCGTGTGTTTCCTTAGCACTTTGAGTAGGTCTCTCAATCGAAGGGCTCATCTAAGGCACAGAGACCTTCCCGGGTCCTTCCCAGTGTGGAGATAGGCAGACACGCATCTGTAAAAATACATTTTCTTGGGCACCTAACCATGTTTCACCTTGTTTAGTTGTGGGGGCATCTCTCTCTTCTAAGGAAGTCATTCCCACCCAGCTCATGTTTTATAAATTCCCTTTACTGTAAATCTCTTAAAGGAAAGTTATTACCTTTGTAGCTACGCCATGTGTTTATACTAGTTAAGGTTACAGAAGTTGGGAGAGGAGGGGTACAGATGAGAACATCAAAGTTTATTTTTATTTATTTATTAATTTTTTGACAGAGAGAGAGAGAGAGAGAGAGAGAGAGATACAGAGACAGAGAGAGAACTGAACCGGGGGAGCTCCTAGTTCAGCATATGGTTCCGCACGGGCCTGGGCCGGGATTCGATCCTCGGTCCCCAGCGCTGCAAAGTGAGCGCTTAACCCACTGAGCCATCCCGGCTTCCCCGAGAACATCAAAGTTTAGCCTCCAAGAATCTGTAAATCCTCTAAGTCAGGGGTCCCCAACCCCCAGGCCAAGGGCCAGTACCGGTCCTTGGCCTGTTAGGAACTGGACCGCAAAGCAGGAGGTGAGCGGCAGGCAAGCGAGCTAGCAAAACTTCATCTGTGTTTACAGCTGCTCTCCATCACTCGAATTACTGCTTGAGCTCCGCCTCCTGTCCGATTAGCAACTGCATTGGGTTAGTTGGATAACTATTACATTGTATATTACAATATGATAGAAATAAAGTACGCAATATGCTCTTGCATTGTCCTGAAACCATGATTCCCCTTCCCAGTCCGTGGAAAAATTGTCTTTCGCGAAACCAGTCCCTGGTGGCAAAAAGGTTGGGGACCCCTGCTCTAAGCGGGGTCATCTGGGGGCTGGGTTAGTCAAGGCTGATTTGAGTAGGTTCCCTTCAGTAGATGGGTTAATCTATGGTGGGTTAATCACTAGCAGTACAGCATGTTTATATCTAGGAAACAATTTATCGCACATGAAAAGTAGTCATTTTATTCTACCTTGGGGTTTCCCCGATGTAGTTTGCAAATGTACTCTTTAATGTATATTCTAGGTTATAGATAAAAGTTTTAACTTTGGCTTTCAGTTGAAGTGGTGGGGGTGAGGGGGTAAGGAGCAGCTCTGTTCGCCTGTAGGGGACACTGTTGCATCATTTATCAGAATGATCTTCAGTATCTTGTCCCAGGACAAGAAAACAAAAAAAACAAAAATAGGTCAGTCCCCTTCACATTGCTTATTGAAATTATCGGAGTGAATCCAGTGTGTTCAGAATATTCAGCATGTGGGGATATTGATTAGGCTGTTTAGTGTCCGTGTACAAAAGAAGTAAAGTATTTCTTTTTAAGATGGGAGTGGTTGTCTCGATTTTCCAGATCAGTTCTCTCTCCACACTTTCCCCTGGGCAGGGTGCTCAGGTGGGTACTTTGTCGCTTAGTCAACCTTTAGCTTGAGTGGGCCACCTGAATTTTTTACTTAGGTTCGTCTGTGTTAAGTGGAAATGCTTCCATTCATGTATTCTACGTACATATCACAAGCCTTCGAAGGACATTTTGGAAGTCCTTTCCTCTGTATCTTTTTTTCACTGAAAAAGAAGCCGTTTTCTGAGAAAATGAAGTCATGTCTACAAGGCAGGCTCGTGGAGGGCTTGGTGTGAGCTCCAGGAAACATGCGGCCAGATGCTCGGCACGGCTCTGGGTAAAGCACACCTCTCTCCCCAGACTGTCGACAACCCCTGTATCCGTCCAGGTGCCCCGTGGCCGTGCCAGCAAACCCTCCAGCCCCCTGCCCTGCTCTGGCCTCTTCCCTACCAGAATACAGTCCCTGGAAGGCGATGGTAATTAACCCTCCAAAAGCATAGGTTTTGCTAAGGCACTGCACAGTCACGATATTGTTAGCGTGCTCCATTTCCAGTTTCACCATCAATTATACCATGTGTTTCATCCAGTTGGTAGTACCCTCCCAGTGTTAATTATAACCTACAAGACTGTTACAGTTAATTTTATGGCAAGCATATTGTCTCTTCAAGGCTCCAGAGCAGCTCATAAATTATCTTGAAGGTAAAATGTAACTTGGGGAACTAGTTATGAAAATTCCATCCATCTCGCTTAGGAGCTGCAGCTGCTACTGTCAGCTGCCTGGCTGCGGCATCGTGAAGGAATTATGGAGGGTCAAGTGAACGAGGGGAAGCTCAGGCTGTCACTGAGGAGAAGGGCTGTCCTGGCCCTGTCAGGCAGGTACCTTCTGCTGATCCCTGGTGGCTTCCTTGCGCAGGCAGGAGGAGGCAGGCGTGCAGGTGGACGGTCCCCAAGCTGTCTGTATTCATTACTTTACAGACACTTGTTGTAGGTAGGCAGGCCCGCAGACTGCCCCCCTGCCCTGTTGTCATGATGTGAGGCGTCCCATGCAAAGGGCGGGAGAGACAACTCTATAACCACCTCTGGCCTCGGTTCGGACAACGACGAGAATGGAGGGTGAGAGCGGTTCTTGGCAGGGCCTCCCAGCAAGCCCCATGCCGACCTCTCACCCGGAGATTTCTGTCTTCCAGGAGTCCTGGCTTGAAGGAGCATTTTATTTGTGGTGGTGATATTTTTTTTTTCATATAATCTGATAAAATGCGATTTCGCCATGAACAAATGTACTCTAAAATTGCCTGCTAAATAAATTAGCAGGTTATCTTATTGGGATAATAAACACACTCCTTCTCTGTTTCCCTGCGCGAAGTATAAGCTTTACATTTCAGCCCTCGGGGCTTGAGCATTATTATTTTTAATGACTGAACACAAGTCTTTCATTTAGCTTGTTTGTATAGTTACTGTAAATGATCTTTCTGCTGTTGGTTCTTCATTTGGAATTCTGCATGTTGCGCTCGCCTTAAAAGCTTTGAGGGGGCCTCTGAGGATTGGGAGCTGCTAAAGCACAGCATCTTCAAGAAGCCTGGGAAGCAGGCTGTGGCGGGCAAGGCCGAGAGGGTGTGTGAAGAATGGATGCCTGCCTGCCTGCCTGCCTGCCTGCCTGCCTGTACGACTCCAAGTGCAAGTCTGAGTGAAGCACACAAACAGTGCCGGCGTGAGCGGCAGCTTATAAAGCAGGGGAGCCCTTCCTCGAGCTGTTGGCCCCCCCGCCCAACCCCCCAGGGATTTGGGAGCATTTGTGGGCATCACCCACATCTTAGCCTTTGCACCAAGGACACCCGAGACCACTGCACCTGCGCTGTGTAACTGAGAGAATGGGACCTGGTTTGGAGCAGTTGGGAGGGCACGTGGAGGCGTGGAAATCTTGCCCAAAGAGGCACCCAGCTTTCTCATGTTCTTAGCTTTTGATGATAGCAGCCCGATGCTTGGATATTTGTGGGTTTTCTAGTGAACTCAGACAAGAGGTTGCAAACTCGGAGGTCTGGCAGATAACCTAAGAGGATAAAGCCATGGACAGGTGGAGCAGAGGGGAAGCGGGAAGGTCCCACGCCATCTGAAGTGGGCGGCAGCTTTCAGCCTTGCAAGGAGCCCAGCTTCGTGTCAGTAGATTCTCTTTGTTTTCAGGGAAGTGAGAATTTCAGATTGTGTGTGTGGCTCATGAAGTCCCCTAACTATTTAAATGCTAGCAAAAATTCAAGTACGTGTAGCTATGGTCTAGGCCAAGCAATGCATGTCTGGACACTGGTAGAGGATTGTGATAGAGGACGGAGGGCCTGTCTGCTTTGAATGAAAGTCTTCGCAACCTCCTCCCACTTCTCAAGAACAGAGGCCGTGATCCCGAGCAAGAGCCTGCAATGCAGCCTGGGTACTGCCTCCTGTGACCTGGTAACACTGTTCTCTATGTAGGTTCTTGCTTGGAGGAAATATTTGTACTTCTTTATTTTGTTTGTTTTTTTGCCTTTCATTTGTCAGTCTTTCATTTTTCCTTTTACAGAGAAAGCATGAGAGTTTTTAAAAGTGCATGAGGTGTATATAGTGCTCATTGTCAGCATAAAAACAGTGTCTGCAAAAAATGTTGGCAATTTTGAATCCGATGAAGGCTTGGATTCTCAGGAGGGTAGGGCAGGGACATCATTGAGAGCTGATCACCACGTCTCCTCTTACACCCTTATTCCCAGCTCCTGGGCAGGGGGGCCCAGCTCTTCTGCCATGACACGAAGATGTCCTGTGGTCAGGATAATCTTCTCAGCTCTGTGCCCTAGACTGAGGGCCACATGGAGGTGTGGTCGGGAAGTTGTTAAACACATGTGGGTTGGAACTTCTGGAAAGAGGGAAATATGAAAACGATTTCTTTCCTTTAATAAAAAGAAAAAGGTAAGCCTAAACCTTGGCTGCCGCTCGAGTCAGCTGTTACGCATGCGTGGTTGGATTTCATCATAAATATTTCAGAAGGGTTATTAGAATGAGGCCAGGTTGGCTTCATGGCCCCCACTGGACCAACAAAACCATTTCACTAAAACAAGCCAACATTTCTAAAGAAGCATGAATTTCTAATGTAAAGTGAACATCAGGTCAGAAAGTCCTCTGGAAGAAATGTCTGTATCAATGTTTATAATTTCTAAATTTATGAATTTGCAGTTTGTGCAAAACAAACAAACAAACAAACAAAAACAAAACTCCCAAAGAGACTTTATTTTGGTTAAATAAGACTAGTTTGTGAAATAGTCTGTATATCCAAATCCATCCTAACCCAACGTGTTGGCAGCCTTTTGTATAAATAATATCTTTTCCAAAATGTGTCTATTTGAAAAAGGAAAAGGAAAATTAAGTGGCAAACTGTCTCTGGGTTGCCATAAACTGACAGTCCTAGAAACAGAAAGCAAAGACTGACAGTTCGTTCATTCTTTGAGCACATTACAGAGCTGTGTGTTAATTTGTTGATTTTTATTGATGCATGGAAGGTTGTAGTGAAGAGCAAAATGTTTGCCCTAACTACTTTCATTTTCTTTTGCAGGGGAGGGAAGCAGGGAGTACAAGTTTATTTAAGTATGCATTTTTTTTGTTTTGTTTTGTTTGTCACACAAAGTTTGTATGAGGTTTAGAAGCATTTGGCAAAAAAAAAAGGGTCTTCACATTTTGTACAAACTTCATCCACGCTCACAGATGGTCTGTTCAGGTGCTATTTTAATTATGAGGTAAGTACCAGCCCTACACAGTAGGAAGTCGTCTTAATAAATGGAGAGGGGCTTTTGTCTTCAAGCCTCGAAACACCTTGTTACTGAGAAATGTAAATATACTTTGTGTTACAGGGGAGGGTTTCAAAGGGACCAAGATACTTGGAGAAAGTAAAACAGGGACTCCTCTAAAGATCAAATGAGCACACTAGAAACATTTTTTACAAGTGTGTAGCTTTGAGCTTTTCAGACTGGTCATTGCAACAGTGGTTTGTCCAGTCCAGTAATGTGTCCACTGTAAATACGTCCATGTGATCGGAGGGAAAGTAAGCAGAACAAATTGCCAATGCATTTTTAAAATTTTAATCCCAAATGCAAGTACTTCTTTAAGGATCTTAAGGTCAAAGAGCTGCTTTGCCCTTCAAGGCATAGTGTGCCTCGAAGAAGTCAATAATTCAGATGCTGCTGTCTCGTACAGCTTGCATTAAGAACACACAATGAGAATGGTCCTTTTATTAAATATTAGTAATATATTATAATAATGTTTTACTGTCTTTCCCTTAGTGGGGAATTATGAGGCCCTCATGTTAGGACCTCAGTGTCCTGACACAGCTAATTATCCGTGGAGAATGGTTTTCGGCCAGAGCTGTTCTGAGCGATGCCGCTTTGTTGTGGAGGGCTTATTAGGTGCTTACAGACTCAGGTGTGGTGCACCTAGGCCCTTGCCTACAAAAGCAAACAGCTGTGTTTTCTTTACCATATTATACATCACATCGAGTGTCTCATTTATTACAGCTGAGCTAATGAT
The DNA here is from genome assembly GCA_004027555.1 of Craseonycteris thonglongyai. NCBI lineage: Eukaryota > Metazoa > Chordata > Mammalia > Chiroptera > Craseonycteridae > Craseonycteris > Craseonycteris thonglongyai. The sequence goes on along the minus strand of PVKE010000530.1, from coordinate 77,441 downwards.
GCAAGTACAAACCTTTATGTCCTGTTCTATACAGCGATAATATATTTGCGGTAGAGATGTGAGCTTGTTTTTCGTAAGTAATTAATCTTTTCTTGTACCAAATGTATCACATGAAAATGGGTTAGCACCGGGGTCAAAATTCATTTAATCCGGTCCGCAGAGATTGGATGAGACCTTTGGATAACATGTCTTTTTTTTCTTTCACGGCGGCCTCACCCTGTCTGCAATCTACCCACCAACACAATGCTCACGTTACGGGGAACTTAGGCTAATGAAAGAGAATTATTTTCAGCCCGTTAGCACCGAGACAGGCTTCAGACCTGAATATGTGCTACGTGAAGTCCGTTTCATTACAGTCGCCCATGTTTAGGCCCTTGACAAGGCTGTGTGTTGTCCATGTGGATAGTTGGGATGGAAGGTTTCTGTCCAATCTAAAATGCCTCCGGGGTCATACCAAGGCCCAGTGCAGAGACCCCTCGCGTCTCATAAACATGCCGCGGACGGCACACGAGGTGATATGGTAATGCACCGATGGATACTTTTTCCTTTAGAAGTTACGTGTTTTGCTTTAAGTTAGAAAATTGTAATTCACATTTGGATCCATGGTTCTCACATAGAGTATGGAGAGCAAGAGACTAAAGCCAGCCTTTAAGTTTAAAAAAAAAAAATTTTAAGATGAGTTAAAGAAAAATGCTAGAAATATAATAATATAAGCAGTTCCTGGATGTCACTAAAAATCATGATGGATGATCACTTCATCACAGTTTACGAAGTACAGGCCTTCCACACACCAGAAACCTGTACCACAATCATAATTGTGCTGTCGGTTCTAAAGGTGACTGTCATCATAATCAGTGATAGCAGCTACCTTCTAATGACCCCTTCCTCTGTGCCAGCTACTGTTCTGAGCTTTACTCACGCCTCCTTATTTACTGTTCATGCCAACCCCGTAAAGGAACTCCTGCTTGTATCTTTGTTTTGCAGTTAAGATAACTGAGACCCATAAAGGGATATTAAAACTAAGGAATTTATACAAGATAATATGGGTTGGAAGTGGCCAACCAGAACTTGAATCCAGGCAGTGATAATCTGGAGCCTTCTTTGAAATCACTGCATTTTTCTACATCTTGCTGTAGAAAATTTACCCTGTGTCTGTTTTTTAAACAAGGAGGAAAGTGGAGAAAGATGAAAACTTGCAATACTGCATTTAATATGTATTATAGATAATATATAATTTGTAAATAATACATAATTTGTATATATTTTTAAAATATTTATTGTTTTTGACAGAGACAGAGAGAGACAGAGAGAAGGGGGAGGACCCAGAGCAGTCTCCATAGTTGCACATCATCAGTCTTCAATCTGGTTTTGTTCCACACAGGTGGGTGGGAACCATATAGGGCGGTCTGGGATGGGGGCCTCCCGCATGGGAGGCACGCCCTCTCGAGCCAGGGGCTGAACTAAGGGGCAAGAACTGAACTGGGGGCCTCCTGCATGGGAAGCACACCCCAGTTCAGCCTATGGGTCTGCACAGGCCAGGGCCAGGATTTGATCCTTGGTCCCCGGGGCTGCAAAGCTAGCACTTAACATGCTGAGCCTTTTCGGCTTCCTTGTATATACTTTTTACATATATAAAAATACACAATATAATAATGCAGTAATTATGCATGTTTTGTGAGGGTTCTAACCTTCGATGCTGATTAGGCCCTGCTGTGACTCTATTCTGAGCCCTGAGCTTCCTTAGATAACATCCTGAATGTGTACTGGAAACAGATATGTCTTAGAACTTGAAATTCTTTATTTCAATAAATGAAAAAAAGAAAGGGGTGGGCAGTTGGACAGGACTTATTTTTCCGATCCCTGCCACGTAGTTCCCCAAATATGCACCATTAGGGGATAAGTCACACATCTGTCTCTATACAAGGGTCTATGGAGCAAAAAGTCTTTGGCAACTTCTCAAATTTTTGTACTTAGAAAATCATCGTAATTCTTTTCCCCATTCACTTCCAATATCCATAAACAATGTCTCACCCTGCCTGAAACTTCAAGTGAAACTCTTCAGCAAATAACACAGTTATATTCTCAGAAAGAAAAGACAGACTTAACCTTATGAAAAGTACTCTCGACTCTTAACCAACGTGCTGAAATGAACGGAACAACACAGCCCACAGGACCAGCGATGCAGCTGGGAGTTTGGTCTCCCAGGGGCCGGCCCAAGACCAAATGCACACATTTGCCATGCTGCTGGGACTCTTGGTTTATCCTAATTTAAAGCCCCAGAAAAATGCCTGCACAGGCAAGAATTCTCATCTGTCTTCCCTCCTCTGATATTTTTTCTGAGCTGGAGTGCTTAGTTCTCTCCAGTGGTATTTATGACTAGTTTCACTGCACCAGGAGACTTCACATGGGTGAGGTGTTAAGGTATGGAGAAATGGGTAATTGGGCCACTTAGACAACTCGTTCCAATGAACCTTGTTTCCAAGCCAACCGCCACCCGGGCCAAGAGCCGTCATGAGCAATTACTTGAGAATGGTGAGGTGCTCAAAGAGAAAAATTGGAGAACAAAATGGGTTGAAAGAATTTATATTTTTGTCATTTCAGGTTGAAGCCAGAGGCTAACACTCATGTCTCGCACCATTGTAATCTACAACCATTTAATTTGCTAACAAGACTTCATGAGTCAGGCCTGCCGCCTCCTCCTCCAGTATAATCAAAACAAGAAGCTTCTGGCTCTGCAAAGTCAATGTTGTCGATCTTTTATTGTCCAGCCCCTCCCCCCGCCCCGTTTTCTTTCTGGCCATCTGAGATGAAACAGAAAGCTGATATTTGGAGCCACTGGAATTGCAGGCCTTGTAATTTAGAAATATCCATTTTATCCCGTGTAATTTCTTCCCTAAGATTCCTCAGTCTAAATCTGATACAGGTAGGAGCCAAGACAAACAGTAACCATTTATAGTCACCCAGACCAGTTTGAATTTCACTCTAATGTAAAGCAAAGAGAGTTTTTGGCTTCATTTCAGGTGTGTAACAGGGGTAGAAAATGCATTTAAAATTTAGCAGCAAATGTTACCATATGTTTCCATAACAACTGCAAACTTTTATGTTAGAAAAGCAATAATATAAACACATAAGAATCTTGGAACAGTAAACTATTAATTTACCAAATATAAAAAAATCCTGCATGAAGGGGCTTTTATAACCACAGAAGCCATGAGGGGGCCCAGAACCCTGTGAATTTCTCCATTATGTGGCAGAAAATGCTGCCAGTTGGTTTAAATGAGCAAATCTTTTAAAATTATAGGTACAGCGTCAATTCTCCACAGTGCATTTTTCTATGGTGCCAGCGATGCCTGATTTCTTTCACCATCTTGAACTCGTCAAATCCCCTTTAGTAGCTGTCCCCAATGCACATCTGTAAAATAATTGCATGTTTTTTTTCACCCAGAGCTTCAAACGTAATAATGAAGGCTGGGGTCCGGCAGGATAGGAAAGCGCCTGAGAGCTAGACCTCGTACCAGTCTAGGAGGGAAGGTGCTCATAGGTTGTTGATATCTGTGAGGAAGGTTCAGTTTTTCTCTCCTACTCATTTTGAACCATAAAAGAGACAGGGAGAAAGGAGAAAAATGGATCTACCTGACCACATCTTAAGAATGAGGAGTTAGTAACGAGAGTTGTTGGAATCACCACCAAGGGAAATCCAGTGTTCTCTGATTTCTCTATGGGGCAAAGAAATCATCTTCTTTTCAGGGATGTATTAGAGACATGACAGTCTGTGGATGGGGCTTTTATTCGGAAAGAAGTATGGCTTTTATTTCTTAACCTGCCTCAGAGCAGGGCTAGGGTTTGGAATCTTTTCCTAGAACAAAACAGCATCACCTTGTCATTTAAGGTAAGACGATGCCCCCAAACTTGGGTGAATGCAATCACTGTTGTTGAACATGCTGGTCAATGGCGGTTCAAGTCAAATAGAAAAGGTCAGAAAGAGGCAGGCTGCCCTAAAAACTGAGTGCAGTAACTGCAGGGAGGACGTGCATTCACGAAGGGCCCTGGAATGGGCACAGATCCAAGGAAGGGCTGAGGTTCTCGGTGTTTCAGAAGGAGGAAAGAGCTGCCCTGTGCCCACTGGGCTGGAGTGTGCAGCGTGGCCTCCCTGTGGCCTTCACAGTGGAGCTCCCAGGAGCTGAGCCAGCAGAGAAGCTGCGGGGGGCATTGATTAGAGCAGGGCTCGTAGTGTTCATGGCCAAGGAGGAGGTGGAGGCGAACGTTCAAGGCGCCGAGAAGACTCGGCCCAGCAGGAATGAACATGAGAGGCACGACTGAGGGTAGAAGAGATGTCTTGTGAATTCCTGATGTATTCCCAAGTCCTTAGTGGGCCTCTTTTTAGACCAGAAACCTAATTTCCCCAGGTTATCGCCTGCTCTGATAGGGTTAGTAAGGCAGTTTTTCGTGTGTCTATCAGTGCTGAGCTCGTTCTAGGGTGTTTTATGCTATAAAGCAAGCTTGTCTGGCTCGCGGGCCGTGTGCGGCCCAGGACAGCTTTGAATGTGGGCCAGCAGAAATTGGTAAACTTTCTTAAAACATATTATGAGATATTTTTTGTGATTTTTTTTAAAATTTTTATTTTTTAGCTCATCAGCTATTGTTAGTGCTAGTGTATTTTATGTGTGATCCAAGACAGTTCTTCTTCCCATGTGGCCCAGGGAAGCCAGAAGGTTGGACACCCCTGCTCTAAAGCATTAATGAGATTGGAGTCGGGCATCTGTCTTATGGGTCCTTATTTGGTGTCTAAGTCTTCAGTAACACAACAATGGATGGATGGTTAGGAAGAGAGCAAAGTGCCCATCGTTCATTTATTCAGCACCTATTCAGTGAACATGTATTACATGCTTGGCACTAGGGCTACACGCCTGGACAAAATACACGGCCTATTTGTTGTATTGGTGGAGTTTGTAGTCTAGTGGTAAGAGAGAGGCTAAAAACAAGTAAATAAGATAAGGCTAGGAATAAGTGCTGTGGAGGAAAGGGAAAGGTGACCAACTGGGGAGGGGCCCAGAACCTTTGCGGGGTCTCCAGAAAAGTCCCATGTGAGCTAAGAAGGAGGAGGAGGAGCTAATGGCATGGCTGGGGCACAGTGAGTGGAGGGAGCTGGGAGCTCGAGGTGGAGAGGCAGGAGGCGGCCAACCTCAGTCTTGGGAGAAGCTTTCGTTCCATCATGGTGTTTGTTGACTCAGATTAAAAATGAACCCAGCTTCCACATACAAAGCATCTTGAAAGTTTCCGCTGTGCATCCAGTGCTGGGAGAGTTCTTTTCATCAGGGTTTTCGTGCAGTTGTCAGAAAGCAGACGTTACTGATCGTGAGAGATGCCAAATTAAACGGCATTAACCCCACTACGTAAATCATGAGCTCTTTGACATAAGTAGTCATTATACATTGGGGACGTTGTTATGGAAAGAAGAGAAGCAAAGTAGAACTCAACAGGTATTGAGCACCTACTGTGTGTTGATGCTTTGTCTATATTTTCATGTGTATTTCTCACAGGAACCATACAAGGGTTGATTACTGTACAGATAATTACCATTATCTCCATGTTATAGATGGTGAAATGGAATCCAGAGAAAATATAAATAGATATTGACAAACTAAACTCAAACCAGTTTCACATGTGATCATTGAAGAGCACCAAAGCTTAAAAATCACTAACCACTAACTAAAAATATTGTGGACTTTTGATAGCCCTAATGACATCCTTCCATCCCCGCCCCAGGGATGTGCTAACATGTCAGAACAGAAGGATCTGTGTGTTTGTTTTTAGAGATGTGGGGAGATTGAGGCCTATTATGAAGCCAGTCTTTGGGAGAAAATCCTCTCAAACAGAGTAGGCAGTGGCAGCTGCTAAGAAAGGCAAAGCAGCCCCAGATCCCGGAGGAAGAAAGAATTACTGGAAGAAGGTGCCAGGCGTGACCTTGTAGGTGAGGAAGGCACCGGGATGGAATGACCTGAAGCCATTGGAATGTAGAACACATCAGCCCCCGTGTTAATTCCTGGAGTCAGGCAGGAATGCCCTAAAAGGAGGCAGAACACAGCCACCAAACACCCAACATTTCCCTCTGTGGTCTTAGAATCTCTACTTGGTCCTATTTAAAATTTGTCCCTCTCCTCGCTAGACACTCACTGCGTGAGTCCTTTCCTGAGGTTATCTTTTGAGGGATGGCCCTGGGTCCAGATAGGTCAGCTTTAAGGTGACCTTCTTTCAACTGAGGCCGTAGCCCAATAAAAGTCTTCTTCTCCCCTGGCTTCAGCTGGGCTGGCATTTCTGACAGACAGACGCGGAAACAGATGCAAGCATTGTTGCTAATGACAGGTGATTATAAGAGGCGTGGGGGCCAAGGTAATTAAACCACGATTTGACAGCAGCATTTGGCGATGTAATATTTCAGCATTAGAAATATCTGTGCTGCGCACTTTCCCTGCTTGGTTTGGTGAACGTAACTCATTTTTATTCAGAGTACGTACGGTGCTTTGGGATCAGATCGTAAACTGTCCTGTCTGAATTCTTCGTGGTTCATTGCGGGACTCCGGAAAACGGTTGCTACTGGGCTGTGTAGACATCTTTCTACTCCTGTGTCTCAGTCTGTAGAGCAGTAGTGGGAATGCCGTCTGTGACCCTGGTTCCTGGGATTGTATTTGACATATTATTATGTCCAATTTGATAGTGATAGTGCCTTTGGAGAGGAACACGAATTATTTTCATCCTAGTATAATTTCATCTTCTTTTCCCTATTACCTGGATTTGCTCCCATGTATCAAAAGATGGCTTATTCCATTCTCTCATCCCTTAAATTCCCATTACTAGAAGTAGAAAAAAAAAATCTGACACCACCAGTAACCTGTTGTTACAAGAAGCGATAGTAGAAACGGTCATCCAGACATGGAGTTTGTTCACTTATTCATTAGATTTAAATGTAACTTAAAAAAAACCCTCTACATTCTTTTTGCTGTCAGGATGATGGCAAAGCCAGTTTAGACACTGAGACAGGAATGGTGGCTAGCTTCTGCTAATGACATGTTTGGGGGCATCCCATCTGCTCTTGGAGAAATTGAAGACTTCATAGACTTAAGACTTCCGGTTTGACTGCTGAACTGGCTCTCTGAATCTTACATGTAGGAGCGTGGTTCCTTCTAATAAAGTAACCGCTACCGTTCACTAGTTATTATCGTCCTGGCATTGGTCTAAAAAGGGAGCGTTCCCCAAGCAGGTTAGTTCTCTCCTACGCTGCAGACCTCTCTTGTTAATACTCGTGGTATCGTGTTCACCTGGCTCTTTCGTGCCGTTCAGAGAAGACCAGCTCCTGGCAGGACAGCTGTGTCTTTTCCTCGGCCCATTCTGCATTGCTCCAGGGACGGGTAGAGAAGAAGACGAACTCGTGAATCCAGTTTGCTTCATACCAGAGGAATGCTGAGTGACTGGGACTCTTCGCAGTTCCCCCGGTGCTGACCCCCTCCAGCGTGGAAAGCTCAGGGCCCACGTGTACCTTCTGGTTCAGTTCAGGCTGAGTCAGTTTCTTAGCAGAGCTTTTTAAAAGCTTTGTCAGATGGGTTAAAAGGTGTCCCGCCCTGGGTGTATTAAAAGAGCGCCAGAGATTAAACTCACTAAGCCTACCATGTTCCCTGTAAAATAGCAAGTCAAAATGATTTTTAAATCCAAAGTTACTAAGCTTATGGGACATGACCTTCAGTGCAAGCAGCCTCGAAACTGGGGCGGAGAGATCTGTGCAACAGACAACCGGCCCGCAGGCCGGCGGCCGGGGGAATGCGACCCCAGCCCAAGTGAATCGGCTTGTTTCTCTGCCTCTGGACCAGCAGAGCTCCCACCCCGAATAAACACTCTGCCTGACTCCCAGGCCTCTGGCCCACCCCTCAGAGTGCCTGAGCTCCAGGGGGTCCCAGACAGGCAGGCAGGGGTCTCTGCCCTCAGGAGGCGGAAAGCCAGATGAGTGCTACTGCATGTAATGATTCTGTGCATATGTGCATTAACTCATTTAATCCTAAACAATGAGAGTACTAGCTGGTCATCACTGAGTGCTTCTCTGTGCCAGGTGCAGGTGACGTGCTTTAGGTGACTGAACTATTATGACGGGGAGGTTTTATTCTTATCTCCAGTGTTAACAGGGGAACCAAGGCAAGGAGAGGTCAAGTAACTTTGCCAGGGACACGGGGCTGGAGGCAGAGGAGCTGGGATTCCAGAGCAGGACGGCGAGTCACCAAGCCCAGGTCCTCAGCCAGTGTCCTTGGACCTGTGCCTGTGGGCATGTGACACAGATGACAGGCCCCTCCCGGGTAGGGCTTGAGAGTTTGAATTTTTTGCCCACAGCCCTATGCCAAGTGGAAACCAGGCACTGTAAAGCCAAGAAACATGAGGTCCTGATGTTTTTGTATTAGTGATATGAACAGAGTGCTCTGGGAATCCCAATAGCAGTGAGAGTATATGACAGATAGTATTGTGGTCATTATACCAGGCATTTGTTTATTGAGAGCTTGCCCTGTACTGGGCCCTGTTTTGTAACCATGTAAGCTTCGTAACTATTATCATGGGCTGTCTCCTTTAACCCTCAGAACAGCCCTATGAGGTAGACACTCCTGTTAACCTCATGTGATGGCAGAGGAAACTGAGGCACAGTCTACAAACTTGCTTACATGCCAGAATGAAGATTCAAACTACTGCAGGGTACTGGGGGCCATGAGCCACATCCACAGAAGGCAGTGTGTGACCCGGGCCCTGAAGGAGGAGGGGGTGGAGCAAAGCTTCTCAAACGGAATGGGCATGTGCAAAGGCCCAGGGGCATGAACATACAAGGTGTCCTAGGGGATGAACACCAGGGCAACTTCCATGTAGACTGCATGGGCAGAAGTGAAGGCTGGAGAGGCTGAAGCTGTAGCTTGAAGGCCTAGAAAACGAGGAGTTGGTGCTCACAGTGGACTTGGAGCTTTGGAGCACCTGTCAGGGGCACCCTCTTTCTCAGAGGTCATCGCAAGACTTCCAGACCGAATGATGGAGTCGCTCTTTGACAGAGGTGCTGCCAGACCGTCTCTTCTCTGCCTTTCATAGTCTGAGAGTGTCAAGCTATGTCCAGAGGAGAGATTGATTTCTAAAGTTAGCTGGCCTATGACAGCAATTCGTGCCCTGCCCAGGGAAACGGGAGCTTTGTACACAGGCCCCATCACAAACAAATGGGAACATGTGTGCACGCCCGTGAGTGTGTCCCTGTATAAATCCACGTGCCGCGCTTAGAGAACACCTTCTGTGGTGGTGCTGGTGCGATGGTATCGTCGGAGCTGCCAGCTTGTTATATTCCTGATAGTGCCTGGCAGCCCTCGAAGGAGGGGAAGTGTGAATTTTTATCTCCCGTTTACCAGGCTTTCATTATATTGTGCTTACAGACAGTGTCAGCACATAAAATGTTAAACATTGTCCCCTTAGCTCCGGTGCTGGGGGAATCATGCTAGCCTTGCTGTAGTGGTTCTGTCAGTGTAATATGACAGGAAGTATTTCTCAGTCATGACAGACATTGAGTATGAGTGACAGGAACCCTGAATGCGGGGAATGGGTTCAATTACCAGAGACGGGGGGTTACCTGAGATAAAACCAAAGGGCCCACTTGTGCTTGGTTTCCACCCCTCAACTCCCAGATCGAGAGCAGCGGAGACAAATGGCTCTTCACCAGCCCCTAACCCTCTTTTTCAGTAGCCCACTTGTTGGGATTTCCCAGTCTGAAAAAAATCCAGGGGTGGTGTGTTTCTAAAGGAACAGGATCAGAAAGCCAGTAGGGCTAGCACTAGTCATTTTTTGTCTCTTGCAAACACAAAACCGAAAAGCTGTCATTCTCCCTTGGAAGAACCTAGGACACAGTGTCCCTGAATCAACACAGGATCGATGATTGCACTCTTCACCCCACATCCCCGCTTCACCTGTAGCCGGCCTGACCCCCGTGTGTGTCAGCGACTGCGCCCGCCATGAGGAGGCCCCCTTTGGCCTCTGCACCTGCCCCGCTCAGCATCCCGTGCTGCTGTCTCTGTGCTTGTTTGTAGCCCACTGCTTACAGCCCCCAGACAGGGTTCTAGCGAGCAGCCCCATTAAACTGTCGCAGGCCGCCCCCACTCGCCCGGCTCTGCAGAGTCATTTAGGCAACAGACATTCCTGACTATTAAAGCGAGTAGCAGCATGTCTCCAGAGCAGGAGATAAAAATGAATGAAATTTGTTATTCTGGGTTGACACTCGATCCCAGCTGTTGAACGAGCCCTGTTGCACCTGAAGTTTTTCTTCATGGTAATTGCTGTCTGTGTTGCCATTTCATATACTAAATTGGAGAAAATTGCAACAGGTATTAAATTCTTTGCTCTAATTCACGGGAGTTCTATTGTGCATTCTTCGAAGGTCGATGCCAACTTCTGTTCCAGGCTGGGAAGACGGAGTTTGCCCGCCAGATGCACTGGCTTGCGTTTCATGATTATCAGAGACATTCCTCTTCTAGCTCTGGCCACAGGCATTTATCAGCTTTACCTGAAATCTGTTTTAAAACCTGCTTTTGTTGCAAATGCAGTCAGCATGTGTTGGGACCGGCCCCGGGAACTTTCGTTATGATGACCAACATTGACAGGGATTTGTACTAGTCTGGGTGATCCATAGCACATCATCCTTGGTGGTATCGTTACGTCTTTTGCATTGTGCATGCTGAGGTAAGAGGGCAGTGTGGATGGAGACTTCCCACGGGGCACCTTTGGAACCCCCCACTCTATCTGGTGGTTCTTGAACACCTCACGTTGTACGACTTCCACAACTGGAACAAGTTTGCTGAAGGTCTGATGCCTCTTGGCCTCCCAAAGCGTCTGAATCACTGGCCTTCACTGCCTGTTATTGTTCACTGTCTCCTAACCTATATTCACCTCTTTTCACCAGGCCTCCTCCCGGAATAGGGGGAATCACTCGTAGACTTTCCAGAGTAGCATCCGACCCAGAGTCAGAGCTCAGTGTCCTCCCCGAGGCTCTGGAAGACATAAGATAGCACAGGGGACTGGTTACAGCCGTCACTTGTTTCCTTAGCTTGTGGTTGGAGCTGATGAAAAAGACTCCCGACAGGACCCCGCATGAGGATTAAGAGCTGGTCAGTGGTGAAAGTACTGTGCTTGCCTTCGAGTTCATGCTTTGTGTGTGTGTATGTGTGTGACCTCAATGGTGCTGTCCTTTTCATTCCTACCTGAAGACCACACCTGGCAGACATAGCAGAGCTCTGTCAATTTCAGGGACACACTTCCATCTTCAGCATCCAAAAGCTTTGTCGCTGACCCCACTAGGAATCAGGAGGCAGGCTCCACTTTGTGTTTCAGTTAGAGGCAAATGTGACAAGTTCGAACCTCAGTGTAATGGAAGATGGACATAGGGCTGTGTGATCATGTTTGATTCGTCATCTTACCCCCGGACGTGGGGACGGTCTAGGGATTCCGATGCAAGGACACGTGGGAAGCCACAAGGAGCCACCTGAAAGTCCTACCCAGGCTGTCGATGGGGAGGCTGTGTGAAGCCCCTACAGCCTGTGGGATCTCACACGTACTGAATGTGTGCGGCTTGCTTTTCTGCAGATACTCCTACGCTTTGTGTAAATAAGCTGTTTTGAAAACTCAACTCTGCTGAAATTGAATTGCTGTAATTTACAGCACAGCTCAACATGAGAAATATGTATTTTTCTTTCCCGGCAGAGAAAATGAAAGGGGTATTAGTCTTTACATATGAAATGTATAGAATTGTGTAGAGTACCAAGTATAGAGTATGTTTTAAAATCCTGGGAGATTTATTTTCTCACCCTCAAATCCAGTAGGAAAAACTGGCATATTCATCCAAACTGAACTAAGACTAATCATTGTTTTATTCTTTTTTAAATTACCAAATGTACAACAGTTTTAGGTATTTTTAAACAATATATTCACGCGCTAACATTGACTTGTTCCCAGAGGCCCTTCAAATGCACATTTGTTCTTGTCATTGGTATTTGAGGATCCTAATGGTACCATAATCACACCAGTGAAAGTTGTTAAATAATGACTGCACGTGTGTATTTCAGATCCAGAACGAATTCTTCATATTCCTGTCTCTGTATCTCTCTAGCATGAACAGTTAGCTCTTCTCTCCAGATCTTACTGGGACCTACTGTTCTGTATATTTTGACTTAATGTTGAGGCCTGCATTGTTTGACCTGTTGGGTGTGGATGGTGTGGGGAACATGGCAGACGCCTCAGTAAACAAGCCCATGTAAAAGCTGGTTTGGCAGCTGGCTGTTCCAACAGTTCATATGAAACAGAAGCTAGAATTGGGAAGATTCCTGAGATGAGGGGAGCAGAGAGGATGACTGAGATTTGGGCCCTCAACAGGCAAAATTAAAGGAAAACAAAGACCCTTCTATGCAGTACTTGGAATTCAAACACCCAGTGACTAGAGAAAAAGAGTCATTAAGATGCCAGATATTTGGGTGAGGTAGTAGTGCACCAAAGGAAGGAGCCTTGAATGTTTATCCTGCAAGTCCTGAAATAATTTCTTTCTCCTTCTCTCATCTCACATTTACAGAGTCAGACCCTACATTAAGTGCTGCGTGTCCACTGGCAACATTCCCTCTCCTTCAGCTTACTCACTGAGGTTGACTGTGTCCTCATTTTCCCAATGAAGAAACAGGCTTCCAAAGCTAACATAATGATTCCCACTGCATGTTTTTAAAGTAATTTTAGAAGGTAGGACTTGAACCTGGATCTCTTATTTCTTTTTTTTATATTAAGTTGTATTGTTTTTGACAGACAGAGAGAGAGAAGGGGGAGGGCCCAGAACAGTCTTCATAGTTGCACATCATTGGTTTTTCCACATAGTTTTAGTCCACAGGTGGGCACGGGGCTGCACAGGACAGGAACTGGGCCGGGGTCTTCACCCCAGAGAGAACCAAACTGGGGGCACTCCCCAGTTCAGCATATGGGTTCACACGGGCCAGGGCTGGGATTCAATCCTTGGTCCCTGGGGCTGCAAAGTGAGCGCTCAATCCACTGAGCCATCCAGCTTCCCCCGGATCTCTTATTTCTAAAACCATGTCTCATTTTGGAAAGTAGGACATTTGGTATGTTCAAGCAGATTGCTAAAATTCCTCATAGTTGTTTCTGATAAAAGTGCCAATCCAGTGCTGGCTCTTGGTTACTGCTGGGAAAACTAGACCCTACCAGGATGTAAAACAAAGTATATTTCTTAAAATGTCAGCTTGACACCAGTTTTCATTAAGAGTGAATTATGAATTTAGAATTGGTTAAGCTCCCTGCTGCGTGGATCACAGTAGGTCTTCGTTGAGACCAGAGGTTGGCAAACGTTTTCTGTAAAGATCCAGATAGTCAGTACTTTAGGCTTTGGGGGCCACATAGTCTCTACTAAGCTCTTAGAGCACAAAAGCAGCCACAGACCATATGACCAAGTGTGGCGATGTTCTAATAAAACTTTATTTGCTAAAGTGGGGAAGGGTTTTGGGTCCACGGTCCAGTTTGCCAACCCCTGGCCTAAGCCTTGCGAATGAGTTATGGGTAAGGGAACCAGAACACAACCAAGGCTTTAGTCTCTTTTCATTTATTGGTTGTGTAGATTGTTGATGAGAGATGTCCTCTCAGCACAATTGGAAAAATGCTTTTCACGGGCTTGGATTTGACAGTTGGACTTTCGTTTGTTTGTTTAAATCTCTTGTTTAAGCACATGTTAACTGTGTCCATGTTCTTTCCATTAAATATCTTGGTTGCCTTCCCGGACTTCAAATTGCAGTGAGTTTATCCCCAAAGGATGTTTGGTATCAATTCTCAAGATACAGTTTGAATGTAGTCTGTTTCTATAATGGAAACAGGATTCCAGATCTTCATTAAGTTCCATGCACAGTGACGAACCGTTGAAATGGCTGCCACTCGGCACTGTTAAAGCATACCGACGCCTTTGTTTTCTTGTCTTATAGCTTTATATCAGCTCAAAGGATAGCATAGTATGAAGATTTAATTGTAGGGCTGCCTGTGAGGCATTACATTATGACTTCTAGCTAAGCCATGCTGAACACAGATCATATTATAATGAAACTTTTTTTTACTAAACATTTTCTAATGGGTAACACTCAAAGCAAACAACAGTAACAAAACCACCAAACCGTTGTTGAGTCTTAGAGTCATTTACCCTGACAATTGTAATAGTTTCCTTGTTATTCTGTTCCTCCCGTAGTGACCCCCTTTTAAAAAACATCCCATTGCGTTGTCACCATATAATAGGGGTTAGTGGCGTCAACTTAGTTTACAAAGTACTAGATAGCAGTACTGGAGGTATTTAACTGGTGGCATGCTTTGGTGGTTAGATTTTCTGGGGATACCATTTATTCAACACAAGAACAGTGCTCCCTTGGCACTCTGTCATAGGCTCGAGTCCCACCTCCTAAAATTACTTAAAAAACGCTCAGTAGGAATCATTACAATAGCTTTTAGAGGCCCATTTTTTTATTGGTAAAGTGGATAATCTATGTCGGCGAATTAAAGCAAATGAGAGGAAATGTCACAATGGTGCCAGGCACTGACATCCAGGTCTGACTCTAAATGTGGGCAGATGAGAGAAGAAGAAACGAATCATTTCAGGATTTGCAGGACAAACTATCAAGGGTCCTCCCTTTTTGTGCACAGCTCTAACCCAATTCTATTGCACGGAAAAGACAGCAAAGACAGTCCCCAGATTCAGAAGTCACGTAAGGCCTACCCAGAACTTACTTTGGGGAGCTGTGGAAGGCAGACACCAAGGAAGAATGCCAGTAGAGAAAGCTGGTGGTTCCATGTGGGAGCCCCGAGTCAGAACTTACAAAGGCAGGTGAATGGAAGCTCACCCCTTCCTCACCACAGGGCAACTGTGTTAGGGAGGACCGGAGGTATCAGCAGGAATTGCCATCTCCACACCCTCGCTTCTTTGCCACCTGCCTGAAGTTTGAGCCCGCTGCTACCTCCTAGCCTTGTTGTGAAGGAAGGCACTGTGTTCTCCTGATGAGTGAGCCAGCACTGCACATGTGAAATCGTTACCCTCATTCTGTGTCCCTCTGTGTGCTCTAGAGCAGGGGTCTCCAAACTTTACAGCCCGCGGGCCACATTAACTATCAAACAGCAGTTTGGGGGCCGACTACACACTCGAGGTCCAAATAAAAAAGAATCAAAACATAGATGTTGTTTTTAATTATTTATTTAATATTATTTTATTCAGATAAAAAGGTCTCCACGGGCTGGATGAGAGGGCCGCCAGCCCGCGGGCCGTAGTTTGGAGACCCCTGCTCTAGAGCAATGACATAAGGCAGTGGAAACAGTATGAATTTTGTAATCAAACATGCTGTTATCTTGGATGAGCCATCTAACTCCTCTGAGCTCCGTTGTCTCTTATGTAAAATCAGAGTCACACCAAGCTTAGAGTCATTTGAAACTTAACGAGAATGTATAAGTGCTCTGTAACTTGTACTTATCACATTATGAGTTATTTTGACTGGTTCGCGCTCTGGCCCTGCCTTGCGCACGAGACTCCTCTACAATGATAAATTCTTAGCACTGTTCCTTGTGGCGTCTACAACATGGCGTTGCCCCTGTGAGGAGCAGTCTAACTGCCAATCAACCGAGGTCACTCTGTGACGGAATGCCAGGGGCACTGTTCCCATTGTGTTGAGTAGACGGCACCCCCAGAAACACAATTTCAGCACTAAAAACAGCGAGTAATCGTTTAGTGCCTGCCTTTGTAAGTTCTGACTCGGGGCTCACATGTGAAACCACTGTTTGCTTTCTCAGTGTACAGCGTTTTAACACAAGGGTGGCTCTTTCGGTATCAGCGATCGTTCAGGATTGTTTTGTTGACCTTGGTGTCTGTGGTGAGTGCTGCCTTCAGCAGCTCCTGAAGGGAAATGTTGGACATGCCTCTGACTTTGGTGACCATCTTCGCTGTCATTTCCACGCCATAGACTCACAAACAGAAAGAAACTAATTTTCGAGGGTCAGGTGGATGTGAATGTAAGGTTCTGCTTAGTACCTTCTGCCCAAGTCAAATGAGCTAAATAAACCCTCCCCCACAAGCCAGCCAGGAAAACATATGACACCATTTGCAATGCTAGACTGTTGCATGCTGTTCTTCCGTAATTATAATGGCCTGATCCGTGTGGGGTGGTGAGTCTTGCTTAACAATCCTTAATCTGCTGAGTTCTAACGATCAGCGGCCACCTTGAGGAACAGCGGTACTTGGCTGGGTGTATGGGGCTCTGATTTCATCGTAATAAGGATAGCTTTGTTAAAATTCTGCCGCTCGGTGGTGCCTGAGGATTCTGGGAAGAGAATCACCCCACCCCCATTTTTTTTTTTTTTTTTTTTTTGCCTTTTTGCATGGTGGGGATGAATTCTTTCTCTTCCATCCCCTAGGTTACTATTTATGCTCCCCCTTGATCTCCTGCTTGTCCCTTTATTTCTCCACGTTGTGCAAGTTTCTTTCTGTGTGACCAGGAGTCTGTGTAGCAGACCATATTGTGAGTGAAGGGCCAGCGTTTGTTGCCTGGTTTTGGCAATGCTGGGCGGTCAGCTGGGATATAATTAAGACTCTGAGAACAGGCTGTCTTCTCCACGGGAAGGGTATGTTCAATGATGCTGGGGCTTGGGGCCGTCGGTTTGGCCAAGGCTGGAGACAGAAAGCTAGGGACAGAGATATTTCCTTTCATTTATAATCCCTTTATGTACAGTGTGTGCACTTGGCGAAGTTTACATATAACCTGGTGGCTAGAGCTTACAAGCCAGCGCAGTGACATTAGCATATGTTACATGTATATTTTAGTAATGTTTTAAAGCAAGTGCCTATTTCCAAAGTGAATTATGCATGGATGACAGCAATAGTGTTGTGTTTCACTGGGTGTCAAATCCCACAACTTTTTGTCGAGACTGTGGATTTTACACTAAAAAGGCAGAAAGACTAAACGAAGTAAAACAGTTTTAATTTTTAACAGTTTGGTTCGACCCAAGGAGCCAGGCTGTGACAGATATAACTGACATTTGAATAATTGGATTAATTTAGAGAAGGGCAAATCTGGTTTTGACGGTTGTGCTTGTGTGTATGTTTTTTATTTTTTTTTTAATTTTTAGGCATGGAGTTGTGTGGCTCAGATATGCCCTGTGTAATGCCAAGCAGACCTTGAGGAGATGCAAGATTTATAAAATTGTCACTTAATTAGTTTATTTTAAGAGATATGTGTATATGTGCCTGTGTGTTCCTATAGTGTTAGGCCTTCTTCCTATGTTGTGTGTCAGAAATCCACAGTATATACTTTATTTGGCTCTATCAATGGTATACATATATACATACTGTATATGCAAGCCTGTTGTAAGTGCTCTTGGGAACGTAGTAAGTACAGTTTGAGGAAAATGTACACCACTTCAGAGGCTGTGCAGAATCTGTGCAGACGGGGAAACCCACCATGGCATCGGCAGGCCCTTTTTGTCTCTATATCATTGTGTTGTAATCATCACAATGCAGCAGGAAAAAAACAGAACAGAAGCCTAATTTGCTGAGAGGTATCAGTAGCCCGATTCCACATGGGTAAGTCTTCAACCCTCAATTCCTTCAGACATTGTGGCTTTTGAAGCTCCTTGAGTGAAGAGAATCTTAGCAACTTAAAACCACACACAACACCATTAACACCTCCGTGCTCCAGAGATCTTGTTAATGAACTGCGCCATCTACAGTCAGCATGCCAAGACCAGAGCTGGCGGCAGGCGGTCCTGAACTGTGCCTCCGGGCTGGCTCTGGGAGCCGTTTCCCCAGCAGGACATTAATAGACATTAACACTCGGGCAAGAAGTGTTGATGTGTGGTTTATAACATTAGCACCCAGTTAGGCAGGTACAACACATGCTGCAAGAATCTTGTACCAACACGTGTATGCGTGTGTGTGTGGAGTCAGATTAATGAGAACCATAAAAGGAGTGACATTTCCACTTGAGCTGGGGACTTTGTCCTCCCCTCCTTATACCCAGCCGTCCTGGGTTCAGCTGTGTGGAAACGTCCTATGTGGAAATGTCCTGTGTGGCCTTGTTCAAAGTCTTAGCACAAAGAGGACACCGGGAAGTTTGTTTTGCTCCATTGCTCTGTCATTGTGGAGCCCAGTGTCTTTGTTGGTTGTTCTTCATGTTAAAACTCCTTTCCCATCTGGTGCCCGTTCACACAGGAAATATCCGCGGTCCTCATGCCGCGGCTGCCCAGCAAACACTGCTGGTTTCCTCCCTCGACTTGACCCGGCTTTTCAAGTGTCTCCGACCGGCTCTGAGACACTTTCTGGTTTACTTTGTAAATGGGACACTGACGTGTCTGTGTCCCCTGCCGGGCCCCCCTCAGAGGACTCTCAAAGCCTTTAAAATTGTGTGTGTTTCTGGGGCAGCCTTGAGAGTCCCAGGCGTGAGGTTGCCATCTGTCCTTTATATTAAAAGAGTCTTCTGTATTGTTTACCTGATGTGCTTGTCCCAGAGATAGATGTGGTTAATTAAAGGACAGCATTTGTCCTTTATCTGAAATAAATCTTCTTGCGCGCCTGAAGAACAGTTTTTCGAGCTGTAGGAAACAGTTAAGGACATTCCGCCTGTCGCCTTGTCGTTTGCCTCCGCTTTCATTCAGTCCGGCATATAGAGCAGTTACGTACTTTGTTTTGCATGTTTTCTAGTTAATTTCTCTGCCAAGATGATAGCTTTTGCAGAGGCTTATGTAAATGAGTGTACAATCACATGCACTGTTAGTGGTTATTTGTGGCTTATTGTAGTGATTTACAAATAGCCAGCTCCCAGGCACTCTCGTCACGCGGTATCTCTATGTGGTACACCTGATGGCACCTCTGTCCTCATGTCACCGCTTCACTTGGCTGCACAGCCTCTGTTTCTATACCTTCTGCCCCTGGAAGAGAGAGATACAAACATCCGCCCACCACGAGCGGGGCCAGCGTCTGTCAGGTCGTAGCTAGAATATGTACAAGGAGAAAGCAAGCATCTCCTTCACCTGTCTCAGGAAGCCCAGAAAAGGACTTGGATCTATAATGTGGGAAAGCACTGAGGGTCACATGGCTGCGATCTGCTGTCCACAGCGGGTGCGACTCCACAGTCCTGGTAGTCATGGCGGAGGAGGGTGGCCAGGGCCTTGCCAGGGACTAACTATGAGGCAGGAATGAGCTCATGACATCAGCAGACTCCTGACGCATGCCCGGGGCAGACACGTCCTCTTGTAGCAATGACTCCGGAATCTTACGGGTGAGGACAGTCATGGTATTCCAGCGACATAACAGCTCCAACTAAAACTCAAGTGTAATGTGAAACGATTCACCTTTAAAAGGGGATTCAAGTGAGGTAATACAAGTCTTGATCATCTCTCTCTCTCTCTTTTTTTTCTTCTCATAGTCGTACTGATGAGGAATTGGGCAGGTGACAGGAGGGGGTGAACCGGGCTTGGTGGCCCTGATTGGCCGGTGGGCACTCACCCTGTCTGCATGGGGCAGTTGCATCCCAACCCCGGCCAGTCACCTTGTGGGGAATGGGATGAATCCTCGGGCTTTTCGGTAGAAGCTGCGTGTGTGAACCTTTTTGGGGATCAAAGGGGGCATATTCGAAGTATAAACTGACAGGATGGAAACATTTTTTAAAAAACTTGAAGGAAACTCAGCCTCAGACAATGATTACTATGTTGGGGTATTTCCCTTTGAGTCTTTGTCTCCTTCATTCGCATTTTATATGCACGTCTTGAAATACTTGCATTCATAGGGGCCTGTGCTTTTCACATACACCATCAGAGGTGTAATGGTGAGAGGGAGCTCCATCAAGGGGACCGATCAGAGTACGCAAAAGCGTTGCCCCGCTGTTGCTCTTGACTTCGCACCATTGTCAGTAATGCTGCAATTACAAATGTACTCCACTGCTCTTTCCTTAGTTTGGATGATTTCTTCAGCATCTGAAAGGAGGATTGCTTAGTCAAAAGAGAGCCAGGTTTTTGTGGCTTTTGGTACACATTGCTCAGTTGCTTTCCAAAAGCGTTGTACCAGTTTATACCGCAGTCAGCAGAAAATGGGTCTGTGAGTTCTTAATATGTCCTTGCCAGCATTATTATATTTTAGAGACCCTCTCCCCAAGGTTGGTAGGTTCCTTGATGTTTCCCCATAATATATTTGTTTCTGTAACATCTGGAGGGTCAGTTTTGTTGAGGTTTTGTTTGCTTTCGTGTTTTTTAAAGTTCTCTCTGTTAACAACTGATAATTAATTTGGGAAGAGCCTGCTTGGCACGGGCCTCCTCCAGGGGACCCCCGTATCTCAGCGTTGCCACAGCTGCTACTTTTAACTGTGTGTTAAGTTGGACTTGGTCCCGGGCCCAAGCAGGACCCCCTTCCTGCACAGGGGCTCTCGTGTGTCTGGTGAACCGCAAGCTCTGGGCTGTATGTTTTTGGCAGAGCCATCCAATAAAGTCCCGTCCGCGCTGTGCTCCGCAATGCAGTCACGAAGTGGGATGATAATTACCCCGTGCCTTTTTTTGGTAACAGCTCATCTCCACGTCCTAGATGGTTTTGTCCATGGTCTGCCCCCTTCCCCCCTTCACCACTCTGCTTGGTGCGTGTTCTGACTCCAGCGGGGATGATATGTAATCTGAGTTCCTGCAGCATGGTCTCATGGAAAGGGCACTGAGCCAGTCACAGGGAGACAGGGGTTCTTGGCGTGGCCCTTTGTTTAATAATAGCTTACCGACGACAGAAATACCATTCTTCGTATAGTATCGAATCTTCATAACAATCCGATTAGGTAGGAAAGATGCTTTTTCCCCTTATAGGTGAGGAAGTTGAAGCTCAGCGAGATGAAGCATGTGCCCAGTTATCATACTTCATTTCTCTGAACCAGAGCACGTTTGTCACTCCTCAAGGTCTCTGCTGCCTCGTGTGACAAGTGGGGTGGCCCCTCTTTATCTCACAGCAATGGCATGGAGCGAAAACGGGGTCTCACATGTTGTGTTGAGTATTGAAGTCCAGGCCACATCACAAATTGTAGTTATTGACTTGTTCACCTCGCTGGTCCTCAGCTTCTTCATTCATAGAACGTAGCCATTGAACCAGGTTATTTTCATTGGTTACTTCCATCTGGAATATTTCCTCAGGCTATAGAATCAACTCTTGTTAAGAAGAGCCAGTGTGGTCCCCGAACCCATGCATATTGCGTGCAAAGTCCACTCTACACGCCAGGTACATCCATCTCTCTGAGCTATTTGGGGGGCATAGGAGGTTAAGAAAAATACAGATTTTCAGGGAGGAGGAGTTTTACTTTTTGGTGAGTGTGGAGAGTGTAGGGAAATCCTCATAATGGGGTAGGCGAGGGACCAGTGTCCACTGACCCCTTTAAAGCCGAATGGAACCTGCTTCCTTTGGCTCCGAGGGTATTGTAACCTCTTAAAAGTGGGCCTATACCTTATTTCTGCTTTTTCTCAGATCTTACCCACAGATGGGAACTTAACTAACCAAGGTGGTTGGTGGAGAAAGCAAGGCACGTAGACATGCAGTCAGGCTCAATTTCACACACACTGTTTTTAAAACTAGGGGTTCGGGATCCTGTGTGGCACTTAGCCTCCTACACAAAGATTAGCAGCCCTAGACAAGAAGCAGGTGGCCTGGCACAGAGAGCAGAGGTTATTTCTGCCGCTGGGCTCCTGCCATTTCAGAGTTTAACGTGGCTGTGCTGTGGGGCGGGGGCTGACCCCAGATACTCTCCCTTCAGGATGGGGATGGAGCGCCCCTCCTCCTCTGTGGGGAGTAAACCGCCTCAAATCTAGGTCACCGTGCCCCTCCCAGAACATTCTCGGTCCAAACTTATTCCCATTTGCTCCCTAATTGCTGCTGCCGAATCTGATTCATTTGGTGTGACATCACAGCCATAACTGTCCACCCGTCCAGTCCCGAGTGTCCCTTTAAAGACCATGGCGGTGATGGTATGGTGGCCTTTTCTTGTAGGTCAGCCCTTGGGCAACAGGCCGAAAGGCTTCGTTCTGAGGCTGGTGTTACAGGCCAGAAGTTTGAAAACTTTGCTTCTGCTTCTGGCTCAGCCTCACCCTCAGGTTCAGTTTCCCTGTTTGTAACCTGAAGAGATTGGGTCTAGGTCAGGAATGTCACATTCAGATGCTGATGGGCAGGTAAGGAAAATGAGTGTGAGGGAAAGAGAAGGGAAGGGGGTAGCAATGGGGAAGGGGGCGGAAGAGTATATCCTGACTGAGCCATGGGTACATGGGCACGTACATTTTTCAAAAGTCACTGTACTTGAACTGAAGACCTGCAGGTTTTACTGTGTGTAAAATAAGTGTGATGGGGGGGGGGGGGGGAATGGGCGGGGCAGTGAATTGAGGAGCTCCTACTTTATTTAAAGGGGTGCTGTGATGAGCTCCCCCAGTTGCTTCTCTGTGGGCTGATTGCTGTTATATTTTCAAGAACTACAGACATTCAGATAAGTTTTTAAAAGTTAAATCTCAGAATATGTAGATTTATGGGCCCTATTTGGTCAAACAGAACACGAGTGTGTGACCTCTGAACTGGGGGGCTCTTCGTTTCACCCTAAGGACCATGGCAGCCCCAGCCTTGAATGGTTCTGGCTTCTTTGGGGACCTTGAACAACCAGCAAAGAAACCTGGCCCTCGCCTCAGTTTTCCTCTCCCATAAAATGTTGATAATTCATGACTAATCTTATAGGGATCTGGTGAGGAGCATACGAGGTGCTGTGGACAAAACCACTTTGAAACCTGAATACGTAGCCCATAAATCCAAGTCACTGTTACCTTTATGATTGCTATAAAGAGTTATTTACATTTTTAGACTTACTATTGTTCAGAACCGAAGCACTGAGCTTTTTAAAAGATGGCTAATAAAAACATCAAGACTTCACTGTGAGTCAGTTGCTTGCCTGCAAATGAACATTCAGGCTTTTCATTATCCTTGGAGGGTGCGTGACAAAAAGAGAAGGCGTTTCATTTGTGCAGCTGCTCGTATAAATAGCAAACACTCAGGGAGTCGAGGTCCAGGGTGCGGCACCAGTGTGTAAGGAAATGAAGCTGATGCTGTATTAGAGATGCCTCATCACACACACTCATTGCCTGGGCTTCCCAGCGCCCCAGCCTTGTCACTGACATTTTGTGAACAAGCAGCCTGTATGGGATGGTGATAAACGGATTATCTTAAATGTCGTTCTGCACTGTTTTAGAGTTGCCAGGAGAGTTTTGATACGGCGTGGTTGGTTAGTATGTTCTATACCAATCCTTTATGATGAAATAATCTTCTCAGGTTACACCCAGAAATGTCAAACTTGCTTATTTCTTCAATCACCCACAGCCATGTTTCTATTATGAGATACGTGGAGAAGATTATGTAATAATGTCAAACTATTTATAGAAATGTTTCCTGAGAATCTCTACTCTCTTTGAGTTGTTTATGTATTTAATATGCTAGAGATTTGTTTTTATATTGATGCATTTTTTTTTTTTCTGTTTCTAAATTGACTTCAGCTGAGGACGTTGCACTAGGTTTTAGATAGAGCACATTTAGAAGTTGGTAATAGAGTTAAAAAACTAAAAGTTGGCCAGTCTAACCTTTCTTAAATATAAAACTTTACTTAACTTGGTTTCACTTAATATTCATTTAATATTAGTGTGTGTGTATGTGTTGTGTGTGTTATAGGGGTGTCCTAAATATTATGTCAGTGTTAGAATCATAACAAATTTAAAACATGCAATTTATTTAGGATGAAGTTGTTTGTAATACTTTGGCAAAAGAAGTTTTGTTATTTTATGCTAATTTATACTTATTTTTTAATATTTCTTTGAAGTTCCAGATTTGAGATTACAATTACACAGCACATAGGCATTTGTATAAAGATTTGGTCCAGTGGATTTATATGGAAATATTCACAAAGTAGATTCTGAAAGTATGTCTCAGGTTTTACTTGGCAAAGTTATTCTAAATACTGGCTTTCTTCCCTAAGGAGGTAAGCTCTTCCTAGACACAGATATTGAAGTTATTTAACACAGTGACTCCCTCCAGCCCTTTTACACTCTACGCATCTTACCCTGTCCTTCCTACTCTATGGTCCTTAAAAAAAAGGGCACATAATGCGTATTAAAAAAATCAAAACAGTACAAATAAAAACATGAAGTTGAACCATTTAAAATTAATATTTTGTTGGTCAAAACAGTCAAATATCAGCAATTTTATAGGGTTCACCTTCACATTTTAACGTATGCCAGGCATGTGCTTGATGTCTTTTTTTATTGATTGATGATAGTAATCCTATGAGTGGGTACTGTTATTACCCCAATATACACATGAAAATGCTGGGGCACTGATTGATTCAAGTAACTGTTGGAACCAGGCAGCCATTTCTGCGTGCTGCCTCTCCACCGCTTGCTTCCCGCTGGGATCGGCTTCCTGTATGTCCTGCGGATGGCCTCTCAGTGCTTGTACATGTTTCTGCATTACCGATGGAATGTACGTGGCATTATTTTATTCTTTTCATTCATTCCTTTTCTTTCCTATTCACTGTCTTCATTCTTTTCCTCATTCATTCTTTCTTTCTCTTTTTATTGATTTTTACAAAATGGTATATTCCATATAGTTCTGTAAGTTATGTTTATTCACTATAAAATGACTTAGAAAACTATTCATGTTAGTACAAAGACATCTAATTAATTTCTTTTGACTGCCATGTGATATTCCATACATAGATAGTCTGTCCTACTTTACCTTGCTATAGCCATAGGAATTCTTTTTCGTTTTCTTTTTTTGCTGTCAGAAACCATATTGCAATGTATGCCCTTTTACATGACTCTTGGGGCATCTTTTAAATGCCTCTTGGGAAAACTGGGATTGCTCAGTGGGTTAAGCACTCGCTTTGAAGCCCCGAGGACCGAGGATCAAATCCTGGCTTCGGCCCAGGTGGACCCACATGCTGAACTGGGGTGTGCTTCCCGAACGCGGTGAGGCCCCCAGTTCAGTTTAAAAAAATAAATAAATAAATAAATAAATAAATAAATAAATGCCTCTTGGGGCATCTATGGAGTTTCTGGGGCATAGATTCTAAGAAATGGTATTAAATAGGTTAAAGTATGTGCATATTTAAAAATTTAGCAACTGTTAAATATATTGCTTTCTAGAAGAGCTGTTCCAATTTATATTCCCTTAAATTGCATAAAGAATTAATAACACTTTATCAAGCGTAATTATCTTATTTTTGCCACTTTGACAGGTGAGAAATTCTGTGTTGTGGTTTTAATTTGCATTTTCCTGATTACTAGTGAACCTGCCACATTATTATTGGATATTTTGAGTTTTGGTCTCATATTCTTTATGCATTTTCCTGTTATTTATCTTTCTCCTATTGATTTGCAGTTCTTTATATGTTCTGGATATTCATTCTCTTCTATTTTTTATGTTGCAAGTACATTCGTGCCTTGAACAATGAGTTTGAACTGTGCAGATCCACTGACGTGTGGGGTTTTTTTGTGTCTTTTTTTCATTAAATATTGTAAATGTATTTTCTCTTTCTTACGATTTTCATAACAGTGATGCTGCCCTTCTCTTTCCAGCATGCATACTTTTAAATTTCTCTTTTTACTGTCTTAGCTGAGATTTCCAGAATAATGTTGAATAGTGGTAGGGATAATAGGCATCTTTATAGTTTCCCTATTGTTCATTAGAATAGTTCTCATGTTTTACAATAAGTTTGAGATTTGCTCAGATTTCTGCGCTAAATACCCTTTATCACGTAAAAGAATTTTTCTTCACATTAATGTGTGTTGCATTTAATTGGGCCCTGATTGTTTTCGTTAGTAGGATGTTGTCTACTGAGACAATTATATGTTTGTTTTTTTAAAATTTATAAATGTAGTCTATTACATTATTGGATTTTATGCTGTTGAACCGCCCTTGCACTCCTGGAATAGACCGTATCTTAATCCCAGTGCAGTGTATGGATGGGCTTGATCTGCTGGTATTTTATTTGCTGTTTTCATATCCATTTTCATAGGTGAGATTTCCTTGGGGAGGTCTGCTCTCAATAGAGACCCTAGTTAACAAGACTTAGCAGAACTCACTCAATTCCTAACTTTTCTGTGAAGTTGACCCTTTTGAAGTCTGTCCAAGGCTTGATTGGCTTTTGGCTATTTGAGCATTGAGGCTTTGTATGCAGCTTCTCTCACATCTTTAAACTTTATTTCTATTTATAGCTTTCCCCAGGAAAGGCATGAGTTGGCTTTCAACTTTCACTCGTGCCTTTCAGCTCCTTTATGGGGAGAGAGTATAAATAGTTCATGGCAGTGTGATGCTGCACCTTTATGAAACCCAAAATTGCCCCTTTTCAATTGGAAAGAATAAATTTTTCTTTCTCTTTATTCTTTGCCCATGGAAGTCGTCACTTTATTTTGCCCTAATTACATCAAATGTTTGCCTAGCAATAGACATTTACTCTTTCATAGTGACAGACAGCTGGTTTGGAGGGAACAGCCTTATGTAGGTTTTTGCAGCACTGGCCAGTGGATTTGTGGCACGCCCAGCCCCGCCCCCTTTTTCTGTCGGTGGAAGGAGACACTCACCTCAGTGCCTCTTTGCCTCCTGAGCTCCTTGCAGCCTCTTCAACTCAGCAGATCAAACAGCACTTTGTAACTTACAGGAAACCTACTGCAGTCCTAGCCTCATGGAAACAGCGCAGGAGGCCTAGGCTTTCTGTCTCTGCCTTGCGGTGCGAGATCGGACCATTTCAGTCCCCACTCTTATTCCCACAGCCGTGCAATGAAGATGTTAAGCTGGGTGATCGCGCATGGATCTTCTGGTTCGAATGTTTTCTGATTCTGTTTACACCTGCTCCTCCAACATTGTTTCAGGGCCTAAAATGTATATATTTTCAGGATTTGTAAATCTCCACTGAACTGTGCGTGTGTAACTTTGGTATCACCATTGGACTGTTTTCTTGTTCATGTCCGTGTTTTTGAGATTCTAAATACATCTGCTCTTTTGTTTTTTTCCCCCCAATACTTCCTCCTACCTTTAAAAATTAATAAGTGCTTATTGCAAAAAATTTGAACAATATAGAAAAGCACAAGAAGGAAATAAAGATTACCCATACACCTATGTTTTTAAAATTTTTGCACAATTTTTCACGGAACATTATTTTCTCATTATACTCTCAAGAATAATTTCTCCCCAAATATATAATAATTTATTTAAGCATATGTCTTTTGTTTTTCAATTTTAGATACTATGGTAGGCATCCTTTTATAAGAATTGTTGAACCTTTATTGACCGTATTCCTAGATATAAAATGACGAGTTGGACGGGAATATACATGTGCTTGCTTTGGCAGCAAGTATATAGATTACAGGTACTTAATAAATATATGTGTAATGAGTCTGAATAAAACATTACCAATTTGAGTTCCAAAAAGATGTACCAATTTACATTTTTATCAACAAGTTTTGAGAATGCTTCTCCATTCTCATGTTTGATAGCAAGGAATATTACCATAAAATAATCCTTGCCAAGGAGGCCGGGATAACTCAGCAGGTTGAGAGCTTACCCTGCAACCGCAAGGTCTGGGGATCGAATCCCAGCCCCAGCCTGTACAAACCCACGTGCTGAACTATGGTACAACTGGTAATCGCTGGGATGGTGGTGAAGTTTCTCGCCGCCCGTGCTGGACGTCCCCCGTTTGGTCCCCAACCTGTGTGGCCCCACATCCACCTGTGTAGAATGAAACTCTGTCACAACTAACTGTGTACAACTATGGAGACTGCCCTGGGCCTCCCTTCCTTCCCCCCATCTCACCTTTCCTCAAGCAATAAAATAATCTTAAAAACAAATCCTTGCCAATTTTATGGGCAAAAATTAACATCTCATTCCGTTCCTTTATCACTGGTGTGGTTGAACACTTTTCATGGTTATTGACTGTGTAGGTGTGTGCATTTCTAATGTTTTCTGCACGTTTTCCCTTTTTGAGGCATACATGCAAATTGTTAATAGCTTCAATGACTAAGAAATCATTATCAAGGTGCTATTAGACAATTGACACTCGCAGCTAACCTTGGAGGGAGAACCCCAATAGGGAGGTGAAGAAGCGAACTAAAATGTGTCAGTACATCTGGCGTGACCTAACTCTGCTGTCCTAATTACATCTATGATAAGAAAGTGCTAGTTGCTTAGCTAATTCTCTGGGTACCATATTTTCGTGTGTGTAAGATAACACTTTTATCTAAAATTGTTAGACCAAAAATTGGGGGGTTGTCTTATATATGGGAGTAACCCATGTATTGATTTCTTAATGCTGGGTTAGTAGGCGTGGTCTTCTACATGGAGGTACTTATACAAGAGAAAATACGGTAATTTTTGTAGCAGCTCATGCTCACACTCTTCTAGGAGGCCTTCCGCTTGCTCTCTCTCCTGGGGAGCTCATTTGCTTCCACAGGAAGCTCATTGGCTTCCTTACACCAAAGTCGGTTGACTCATTAAGTCTGATCCCTGGACCTTCAATCCTGGCTTCCAGATGTATGATGCTCACCCGTTGAACCCCATTCATGACTCTTTGGGCCACTAAGCCTGCTGATCTCAGCTCTGTGTGTGTCCCCCCGCTAAATCAAAATATGAAGAAGAGAGAGTCATTCCCACCCTTAAGTCAAGAAGAACTGGTTTGGCATGACGGGGAACCCCATCACTCTCCTCTTTTCTGTTGTATCTCCTAATTACTGACGAGAACTCCATGATTGATTCCTCAGTCTTCTAACTTGAGGCTGCTGGGTCCTTTTCCAAGATACTTATGAAATGAGTCACTGACCTCTACTATCTGGTGAGATTACTTGACGAGACTTTTGCTACCTGGAAACCCAAGTTGGAAAGAGACGTGTTCAAGGAATTTTTTTTTTTTTTCCTCTTCAATGCTGGGCAAATAGGTTAATCTCTGTGTATGGGCTCCTGGGCGAATAGGGGCTGACTCCAGGGAAGAGGGGCTGAAAGGTGCCACAACCCCCTCTCCAAACTGCCAGGCCTCTACATGTGCCTGCAGGGACACCTTTCTCTAAGGTGCTGAGAAGGCTGGCGGAGGCCCCGTACAATTCACACACACGCCTGTCCTTCCGGAAGGCTAGGATCCAGAAAGCTGTCTGTGAAACCTTCTGTTTGGGAGTCCCCAGTGGCCCTAAGCATCCCCTGCTGATGCAGTCTGTCAGGAACTTACTTTCACTCTTCTGTTTAGGTTTGTTCTTATCAATAAATGTAAATTCAAAGTTGTCAGGTCAAGAAAATTCTGTATTTTAAGAGTTCAATATAAAACCAGTTTATTTTTTTATTACCACATATTTTTTTTCCTCTGAGATAACTATGACTGGTACAATTAGATGCAAGAAAATAAGAACACACCTTGGAAAGAGCGGGGAATTACAGGATTCCACATTCCCACAGGTTCAGACTGAACACCCATCTGTCTGTCTACATGGAGTGTCACTGGTTTTCCTTACTGAGAGTGTGGGCTCGCTGCAGTACTTCAAGCCTAGTGAGTTGTTATTTCATTTGCAAGGAGAGTTCTAGCAGCCTCTGAAGATAAAGGGGCCCTATCCCTTTGTGTTCCCAAGATCATTGTCCCCAAGAAACAAAGTTGAGTCCTCCCACCCTGTCACCCTGTCCTCCCTGTAAAGTCAGGAGACATGAAGAAAAACCCGAAGCCTTTGTGACCTTAGAGCCGTTCTGAGCTTAATTTCAGTATCGCAATCCTGGGCCTCAGGAAATTAAGCAAGGCTCACCCACCAGGCTCGGTTATTAGAAAGCATTACGGAGGAGGCGCTGGGGTTAATCTCAGCCTTACTGTGGATGAACGCTGAGGGTTGTGCTCATGACAGGGCACGGCACACCTCAGGGGCACCTCTTTTCCTCTGTCTGCCCAAATTCGTGAGTTCCCCTTTTCATAGTGGAAATTCCATTTTTCGTGAGTTTCCGTAGGCCCTTTGTTCAAATGCCATAGTCAATGAACAGCTGAAGAAACACTTATCTTGATGATATTCATGGGCCCTGATGTTATGATCAGAGGTGTTTCAGTGCAAAAGCTTGTCTTTCGGGTTCAAAGAGCCTGCCTTCTCTCCCACGCCACATCCATAAGTTACCGCTACAATACCTGCTTGCAAGAACTTGTTCATTGTCGCTGTTACAAAGTCATGTCTTCAAGTGACCGAGTGCCGAGAAATATGGTTCTCTTGGAAGCTAGGCCCAAGAAACATGGTTTAGTTTATTAACTGGGCTATGCAGCTGTTGAAACTTCATCACCTTTCCAGAATCTCTAGTATGTTTTGCAAATGAGGAGCTGGTGAGAAAACCATGCAGCTGGAAGGTGACAAAATTATAAATGGGTAGAACTTGTAACTTTCAGATCCTAGCCCCACGTTACGTAAGGACTCCTGCTAACGTGGGAATAGGACTCTTCACTGCTGAGAGCTTGGATAGTCAGATAGATTTTTTTATGAAGGAATAAATATTTCAACAAGCAAACAGTACCCAAGAGGGTAGTCATGCTTCCAAACAAGGTCAGAGGTCAGGTGTTTTTCTGTTTGTTTTTGGGGATAGTTCCACATTTATAGATAGTACACATTACTGCCTACCCTGAGCCTCATGTTGTAATGACTGCTAGCAAAATACGTACATTTGTTTGTTTCCAAAGAGCCTGAGATTTCTCTGTGTGTGTGTGTGTGTGTGTCTGTGGTCATCATT
The DNA here is from genome assembly GCA_004027555.1 of Craseonycteris thonglongyai. Lineage (NCBI taxonomy): Eukaryota > Metazoa > Chordata > Mammalia > Chiroptera > Craseonycteridae > Craseonycteris > Craseonycteris thonglongyai. The sequence continues at coordinate 46,606 of PVKE010000530.1, read as the reverse complement.
ATAAAAAATATATCATGAGGAGAGATGGTTTTTCTCCATAACTGTAAAGACTCAAGCTGAAAGTGCATGCCTGACAATTTCAACTTTTAGCAAACTCAATTTTGAAGAAATAAATAAGAATCAGATGTATTTTTTCTTTAGAAAATGATATGGTTCCTTTGCATTGTTTGCCTTTCAAACATGCGCCAGACCCCTGCGGTGTTGGATACCTTCTGGAGGACACGCTGACCAGGTGGTCAGCTGGTCTGAGAGGACTGGGATGTGTTCAGGTTAGCAAAAGCAATGTGGCACGCATTGTTCTGAAGCTGAGTGGAGTGAAGTTTTGGTCACAGTTGAAATTGCCAGACAGGACTTTGAGGTTCTGAAATTCTTTTCTTTCCACCTGCAAAGTAGGGAAAAGAATGATTTTGCTGGGTAGTTTATTAGGAGTCACACAAAACAGCGGAAACAGTAAGGTCAAGTTCATGCACTAGCTGCAGGTGGTAATCCCAGCGAGAGAAACTGACTAGGCGGTGTACCGTGGGGAGTCATGGTAACGGAGTAGAACCAGAAAGTACACCTTCCGTCTCCGGTTCCCGCTAGCTGTGACCACGGGGGCACGTGGGCCCACTTGTCAGATTCCCTTCTTCCAAAAGAAGCCAGAAATATTTTGAATGTGAAACGTACTTTTTGGCAATGAATTTCTTAAAACATTTGAAACATATTGAGGGCTAGGTGAGGCCCACAAGCCACGTGTGTGGTGACGTCCGTTTTCAGAACTTGCACAAGCTCGGGGCCAGGTGCTTAGCTATGGCAGTACCTTCTCGTTCTTCACGGGAGATGGTCAGAGCCGCGTGTATTCTGCACATTTGCTGTTCTGTGGCTTCAAACCCGATTGTGAAGAACACAGAGTGACTCGGAAATTGAGGGCAGCTTGTTACATTGCTATCATTTTTTTTTTCTTCTTTTTTTATGACACAAATCCTTTGTCAAGACTGGCTTAAGGGAGTAGAGTTCTAGAAGAGTTTATAGGGCTGAGCCACCCTTAGCGTTTTTTTCTTAGTGACTCTTAACCTGTACCAAAGTGGTTACTTCCCCCACCCCTCACCCCAATTCCCCGTCAGCCTTTGGAATGGGGTGGTTCTTTAGAGTCCCTTCTGAGGCAGGGCATTATTCACATTTTCTTCCCCAGACTGCAAAACATCAACAGAAGATAGTGTTCCTGCTGCAGCCAAACAGATAAATCATCGCTTAATGTTCGCATTGGAGTAATGGCTGGTTTGGTAATGATCAGATACGTAGACAAGAGAAGATCTTCACTGACTCGGTGATCCTGTGACATGATTGCTCTCACATTGTTGCTTTTGGTTTCTGTGGGGTCGTCTCGCGGTCACCGTGTCTCCTGGCATCTGAGTTTCCTGGGCACAGAGGGTCATGAGGGGGGATGTGTGTGTCCGGGTGGAGAGCCATGGTGCTGAGCAGAGAAATTATGGTGTGTCCTCATCTGCCATTGATGTCCTCCCAAATAGGGTGATGTTTCTTTTAAAATCTGCCATTAATTCTTGGCCTCTGGCAAGAGTGATACAAGGTTGCCTGTTTGTTCCAGTGGGCGTACAGGGGTGTGTATGGGGGTGGGGGAAGGGCAGTAATTAGCCAGTGACATTTATGACCGATTTATAAAATACAAATGAAATAATTGGTTACAAAATCATGACAAGCCTTCACTTGACTTTCGCAAACGTGTTCTCCACACACCGCGAAACCCGATGAACACGCTTCGCAGTGAGCCAACAGCAGCCCTGGACTTCGGGAATCGCTGTGAGGCTAGAAGATTCTCGAAGTGGGTTTCCTGTTCTCTATACACATAAACCTCATTGTCATTTTAGATCCAGAGACAGCAGCCTCAGACAGGGACTTGCTGCAGGTTTGGTGTAGGATATGCCTAAATCAGGAAAAGAAAACTCTTTGCTACCAAACTTTAAATGCACGGGAGCCCTTTTTGGGCTAAGATTCGAGTGCAAGGTGTTTTAGGAGAATAGTGACAGGCAGTATGCAGGTTGGCAGCTCTTTTGTCACCTGTTAAAATGCCCTGTGATCTGGCATTGAGGAAAGAAATGCCAAGGTTGTCACCAAGTGGTAGCCCCAGGCGTTTTTTCTATTTTTCAAATTTCCCTTCAGTCTCTACCCCCCACCCAACCACCTCTGACCTTTTCATCCTGTCCTACCTCTAGAGAGAGGACATTGCCAAGTAAAATGAAACGGGGACAGGAATCTAGTGACATGTTTCAAGTCAGACACATTGGGGTGTAATCTGAAGCTGATTTTAAAAAGCATTTGTCCATGTTTTTGTTTGTTTGTTTTTTATTGTTTTTGACAGAGACAGAGAGAGATCTGAACTGGGGGAGCTCCCCAGTTCAGCACATGGGTCCGCATGGGCCGGGGCCGGGATTCGATCCTCAGTCCCCAGCGCTGCAAAGTGAGCGCCCAACCCACTGAGCCATCCCGGCTTCCCCTGTCCATGTCTTTGATAACAAAGTTCTCAGCTTGAAGAGTAGCCCTCAGTTTTAGATGTTCCATTCGGTTTTATAAAAAAAGAAGTCTTCTTAAACATTTCAGACCCATGATCAAAAAGGGTTGACTGGATGCAAGTCTTTGATTTTCTGTACTCCTGAGCAAAATTCAGAAGAAAACTGGCTGGTCTCGTTTAGAGAAGGAAGCGAGTGGGAGAGTATTTCCATCCTGTATTCCTCCTCTAAATCACTGCTTGTCTGTCACAAAATTTTGAGATAATTTTGAGATCATTTTACACTGCCCTACCCCTGTACACGTTTGGTTTTCTTCTTAGGCTGTTTAAAATAACCACTATCACCAAACACCTGAAATGCACTTTCGTCAAGAACGTGATAGAAATAGAAAAAGCAAAGCAAGGCATGGACATTACCCAGCAAATCCAGGTTAAACAAGTTTGAGTGTTTCCAGAATGCGCTGTGTAGGATTTCGGAGGCGGGGGGCGCCTCAGACCGGCCACATGCAGTTTCCTTGCTCCTTTGTGAAGGCTAACCATGTGTTCCCTCACTGAGCTCCAAAGCTGAATATCATCCCCAATGCCCTGGATCCTTCTGAGAGCCTTTGTGTGGCAGACAGGAAGGGCTGGGTCATGAATATGCAACGACTGACATGGACTGTTGTCCTCTGCTCAAAATACAAAAAGGGGTGCTCTGATGGCAGAGGTGGGAGCTGACTTCTGATTTCAGCAGCCTCGACAGGTCTGCTTAAAACTATAATCAAGCTGATTGTTTGGCCCTGGAATTCTAATTTCCAATTTGGGGTTTTGCTATATAATCTCTAGTAGAGTGTGTCTAATCTTCCTGAAACCCAAAGTCTGCGTATAAACTCGATGGCTTTTCTTCCCTGTGTCCGAGCTGAGCTGAGCTCTGTCTTCAGGCTGAGCTGTAAAGACATTCAATTACTGCGTAAATGGAGGCAGCAATGTGATGTCACCCTGTCTTTTGGAGGGAACGACTCAGATCCTCCACACCATAGCTTTGATCCTTGTCATTTAATTCTAAGTACACTTGTTATTACAGTAACTGTTGTTTGTATGTTATTTTAGCTTTTTACTTAAGTAGCTATTTAGCAATTTAAATGAAAATGTAATTAGGTTACATCTGTATTACATGCATGTAATTCCCCACAGATGTAGACTTCTATTGAAGCCATATTTTCTTGTTGGCAAGAAAAGGCAAAACAAAATTGCACCAATCACTGGAGTACGTCTTGCTCTTAAAATAAAAACAAAGCAAAACAAAACAAAACAAAACAAAACACATATTCAAAGCACTATGCTAGTATTTATGTGGTGGCCAGAGTACATTGCTTCTATTTTTTATAAAAGTGAAAGAACAAACAAGTGCCTTTTAATTTATCCGGATGCAGAGTTTAAAGTGATAGCATAGTCTTCCCCGTTCTGTGGGTTTGCACGGACAGGGGGGCGCCTATGTCCACAGCATAAACACTGGCTCTCACACTCCACGTGCTGTGGAAAGAGTCCAGGAGCCGCCAGGACTCTCACCCAGCTTTATGCTGACTTTGGTGAAGTGGTGTGATCTGTCTATATTATAAAAACAAACAAACAAAAAACCTAATAGTAACAGTATTTGCCCAGCCTGACTCATAGACTCCTTGTGAGGATCATGTGAGACCAAGTGTGCACAGGTATTTTGAAAAGCATACAATGTATTTATTAGAGAGTATCATTCAGATCTCAGTCTGAAAACAGCGTGAACAGTGAGCCCTCCTGTTTCCTGCACGTTTGTGTGTGTACAATGGGGCTTGAACTCAGAAATTAATTCTCTTGTTTCGGGAACCATTGCCTCCCTTATAGCCTGTTAATAGGATTTATAAAACATAATTTCAGACAAAGTCATTTATCTTACTTGCTCACGAGACACAAAATTTGGACTGTCTGGAACCAGGTCGTATTTTAAGAGTGGCCCATTTGTTCCCTACTTGTTCAGCTTTTCAATGCAGTCATTTTTAATGGTGGTTTTTATAGCATCAATAAAAATATTTTCATATAATTCTTCCTTGTAAATATGGTTAACTTTTAGCTTTCTGCTACTTGGTGACCTGTTAAATAACTTAATGTACCTTCAAATTGATTGTTCAGTGCCAAGACAGCAAGAAGCCAGGAGCAGCCAGCTCCGTGGCATAGTTCTTGTAGGTCGCGGCCTTAAGCTGGGCCGCGAGGGACACAATTCGAGCAGAGTTGGTAATTTGTCTCGGTCGTTTGTCTCAGCTTTTAGAGTTTTTGCATCTCTGGTCCTAAAAGAGGGAACATGGAGTGGAAGGCCAGCTTCTCCTTTATCCTTGTTTTAAGAAGTTAGTACTTTAGGTGGCAAGCACATTAAACATTCTGTCCATGTAATGATACAACCCCCCTCTTACTGAGCACCTGCTCTGTGCCACTTCTATTATAAATGCTTCCTCTGTTGTTGAATCCTTTAGAGCAAACACATGGGGCAGTTACCGTTATCCCTTATTCTGGGGGTGAAGAAATGGAAGCCTAGAGAAATTTAGAATCTTCCTCAAGGTTATATAGCTAAGTGCATGGTAGCGAGAGGATTTTAACCTTGGCAAGGATTTTAACCTGCCTCCATGGCCTGCATGTTGGCCCATGGTGCTGCTCCAAACCTCATGTAATACTAGGGTTTATGTTGTTGTGATTTCTTTGGTTTGTTTTTTTTTTTTTTTGGTTGTATCATTGGAATCATGCAGCTGCAACCTGGACAGAATGTTTAGATATTCTTCTCCCTCCAACCCCCTTTCTCCAACTCAGAAAAGCATACTAGGAAGATGTAGATGCCACAGAAATAAGTTAGAGATGTGGTGCTCACAGTACTTACAGTTTAGTTCACAAGGGTTTGGGTCAGGGATCTGATGGAATGAAATGCTAATAAGGAGGATGAAATACATACTCAAAGATTTGCTCTGGGAACATGGAGGAGGGAGTGGTCAAGGTCAGAGTAAGCTTCATTTGCCCTGGGCACCAAAGACTGTAGAGCAGTGGTCCCCAGACTGTTTGTTACCATGGACCCCCATTGCATGGAAGACAGTTTTTCCACAGACCATGGGTAGGTGGGGGGGATGGTTTCAGGGTGATTCAAGCCCATTACATTTATTGTGCGCCTTATTTCTATTATTATTCCTTTGTAATATATAATTAAATAATTATACAGTCACCATAATGCAGAATCAGTGATAGCATCACAGCCTCAGCTCCACCTCAGATCATCAGGCATGAGATTCTCATAAGGAGCGAGCACTTAGATCCCTCCCATGCACAGTTCACAATAGGGTTCGCATTCCTGTGAGAATCTAACATCGCTGCTGATCTGACAGGAGGCAGAGCTCAGGCGGTAATCTGAGCAATAGGGACCAGCTGTAAATACAGATGAAGCTTCGCTCACTGGCCCTCTGCTCACCTCCGACTCCGCATCCCAGTTCCTAGTGAGCCATGGACTGGTTCTTGTCCATGCCTGGGGCTTGAGGACCCCCGCTGTATAGGATCGTGATAAGCAAAGGAGGCAGGTAGCATTCTAAGCTTTAAGAACATGGAAAAAGGCAAGTACAAACTGGCCTTTTGCAACAGTTTATTAAGAGATGGTGAACCTCAACTTGGGCACCAACAGAGAGAACACAAAGCAGAAAATGGAATGACATTGCAGAAGTGGGGTGATAAGATTTGGCAGTTGATTCATGGAGGGAGAGGGAGAGTTTGAGGAGGATATTGAGGTCTCTAGCTCAGTAAGCTAATTAATTACAAAATGCAACTCAACTTACAGTAACTGTGGTAATTCGGGCAGAATGAGTTGGAAGGTAAGAACATGGACCCTGTATTCAGAGTCCTAGCTCTATGTCTTACAGCTACAGTGACTTTAAGCAAGTGGCTTTTCTTAATTCCCAGCTTCCTCATCACTAAGATGGAAATGATCTTAATAATGTTGGAGAAAAGTTAATGCTTATAGAATGCTTAGCATGCTGCCTCATAGTATACATTAAATACCAATTATGGCTTCTTTGGGTAAAGGAGGCTTCTATCCCCATTTTATAGGTGAGACAACTAAAGTTTGGGTAGGCGGAGTAACCGTCCTCAGTCCATAGCCAATAAAGGCTTGCAGGGGTGAGGAGAGACCCATGCTCTCACCTCTTGGTACAAGCTCTGTCCCGCGAAATTCTAGGCACCTCTCTGCCCTCCCATGAGTCTGTCAGACTGGCTCATGTAGTGGTGTTACCTTGATGTTCCTTCCATCGAAGGTGGACCCAGCAGAAGCAGGCACTATCCCTTCTCTTACCTTTACAGCCAATACTCTGGTTTCTCTTCAGATTGCATAAATCTTTTGCCTTTTCTTTTTACAGCCAATCCTTGAGCACACACTTAGGGTCTTCTGTGCTGTGACCTGTTTTGCACACCTTTCTAATGACTGAATGTACGTTTTCACGCTCTGCTTTGATTTTCTTTCTATACATGAGACATTTGGGCGTCCCTAAGGAAGCCGCAGCCTGCACGTGCCCGGTGGGATTTTCACGGAGGTGTCAGTTGTATTTCTTGATGACTTGCTGGCACAGGAAGGCCACCCTAAACGTTCTCTGTGCTGTAACCTACATCTCAGTGCGTGTCCTCTTTCTCTCCTTTTCAATGAGCCCAGGTTAGGCGATGAAGCTGTTACACCCAGATCGCGGAGCTGGTGAAAACAACACCCACTACTTGTGAATAGTGCACACTGTTCATTGTTTTGCCGCCGATGCCGGGGGCTGACCGTGCAGAGCCCATGATGGGACAGCCTCTTTGCGTTGATGAGGCCAACGAGTGTCTGCTGTGAAGGTGGGAGTTGGGACGAGTGTGGGAGACCTGGGCCCAGCATCAGATCACGTTTCACCAGCAGAACAAGGTGGATCTGTTGTGTTCCGTGAGGGTGAGGGGGACCCGGCTCCCCGGTAACCACGTGCTCTTTGATTTCCCTTGTCTGCTAAGTATGCAAGTACAAACAGCTTTAACACAATTTTTTACCTCGGGCTGCATCCAAGTACACTTAACATATGAAAATTGAGCTGCTTTGAACTTGTATGTTTTTGATAACTGCTTGGTATGCTTCCTGGAGGGTCACCTGTAGGCTTTTCTTTGCAAACCCTAATCCCTTTGATTGAGTGCCAGGACAGATAGCTCTCGTCGAAGAACTCCAGCCTCATAATTCTTCCTTCATTCAGAGTTGAAAGGGAGCAGCCCCAGATTCAACAGGCAAATCCTCAGATTTAGCTAAAGCAATTCAAACACTTTAAAACTGAAATGGTTTTGTTCCCAAATTGGGTTCAGATGGGCTACTGGATGTTTACACAAGCTAGGTGCCGCCATGAACACGGGATGGGAAGGAAACCGCATTTGTCTCCTCCTTCCCCCCACCTCGCTTTCCTCCTCTCTGTCTCAGTGACCAAGGATTCAGAGGACACCTTTGGGAGCGGCGGTTTCAGAGCAGCTGCCATGATTGTTGCTCAGCGTGGGCACAGGGACAGACTTGATTCTTCTCGCTTTCCCTCCTCCAGGGACCAGGCCTAGCCTTCCTGCTTTCTGGTCCCCGCCGTCCAGAGGAAGGGAAACCACCCCGTTCCTTTTATCTTTACAAATGTGCCTGGTGGGGACTAATCTAAAGCAGTTCAAGATGCTTGTGTTTACAACTGTGCAGAGGAGCGGAAGGTGCCGCAGAATTAGGAAGAAACTGGCCTCTGGGCCTCTGCCGTCCTGCCCCGAGCCTGTGCCTCTCTCGGTCTTCCTTTTTCTTTCTTTCCTTTCTCTTTTGGCAGCAACCTGGATTTCTGCTGAGGTCTCTGTGTGGAGTCTTTTCAGAGATCGTGTTCACTGAAGTAGGTACCTTTCTGCCGAGCATCCTGTGTCTGGCCTACTTGGCCAGCGTGCACTGCCGCTGGGAAAGGCCACCCTGTCCGTGCCCGGTGCCCTGTTTCAGAGGAAGCCGGGAAGTCACGTCCACGTTCTGTGGGCAGCGGGGCCCCGCAGCTTCTCAGAGTGGCAGTCCCCTCCCGCGGGAGCAATCTTGACCCTCCGCTGGGCCACCAAGTGAACAGAAGGGCTGCACCCTGTTATCAGAGTATCGGGGACCTAAGTGCCCCACTCACATTGAACTGGAGGCATGGCTAGATTTATTCCCCCCGGGCTGGTTTCTCGGTTATAAAATGGGGCTGCTTCACTAGTCATTGATACCAAACAGTTGTACATAACAGAGTCTGTTATGAAGTGGAGAACGTTCAAGACTGGAGTCCACCCTGGTAGGGAGGACAGCCAGTGATTCCACAGCGACCCGTACGAAGCTCATTCAGGCTCCTGCTGGCCGGCGCCCTGGCCGGGTCTGTACTAGGACTTGACCCCGCCTAGCTTGTGAATTGTGACCCGTTGAGCTTTGAGTTTATTAACAGCCTTGTTCATTAGATCCTTCCCCTGTTTCTCCTTTCCTGTTTCTCTCCCTGAAAGGTTTTTATGACCTTGTAATCATTTATAATTTTTAAATGCCTGTAATGATGCTTAAAAACAGCACTTGATTTTAAAGAGCGCTGCTTAACCATAGAGGGATTGTATCCGCATTACTGTCAATCCTTACAACAATACTTCGGAGTGAAAAGTAGAAAGTTTATGATGCATTTTATTATATTCCTCAATGCGAAAGAGGATTCTAATTTAGAAATGAGTGGCTCTACTTTTTAAATTCGTATTTAGCCCCTGTAGCTGTTTTAATATCCCTTTTATTGTTGGCTGGTCCATGTTTTAAAACAAGTTCTTTGGGGACTCTGTGCCCATTAGTCTCTGGCAATAAAATCTGAACTTTACTAAAATAAAACCTGATGCCATGGAGCAATTAAGAGGAGAACTTTCAGAGATGACGGTGAATATGAAATACAGTAATTTATTTTATTAATGGATTTGGGGAAAACCAGCCGACCTCTTTTAAGCTCAACTATGTGTATTGGGGGGCTTTTATATTTGTAATTTATTTCTTTGTTTTTCTCATGGAGCCTGGGGCTCCATGGCAGGCTCATAAGGAATACCAGTGCTCCTTCTGTAGCCTTCTGCTTCTGAGTGTGAGCCTGTGTTTTTTTTCCATTTTATATGGAAAATGGGGTGATGTCACTTAGAAAAGCATTCCCCCCCAACCCCCACTCTTCAAAATGGTTTTGAGAACCACAATCTGGTGATGTGTTATTTAAAAGCGATAATATAGTAAAGCTATGCTTTGTGCTTTAAATAATGGTAGAATTTATGGTATGTATCCCTAAACTGTTCCGTTTTATGGAAGGACAAAATGCAGGTATTCGTTTCATCACGGTTTCTTAAAAACTTAGAAACTCCAGTTACTACTCTAACATTATAGTAACTCCCTTGTTTTTGAAACATAGTTTGTAGCAATTTAGGAGTTATTTAATTTGCAAATGGGATTGGCCTCTCTAACCTTTGAAGGGAGAGTTACTTTTAACGCTTTAGAACTTTTGCTGACTCTCAATTGCCAGCTAAAGGATAAGGTTCAGGTTTTAAAAAGCCTTCATGTCTTTCAGCCTCTTCTGTTTCCTCTACCCCTCCCCCAATCCCTGCCCCTGCCTTTCCCTCAATGGCGGGTCTTCTCTGGAGCATTTCCTGTGTTCCCACATTGTCCATCTTCTGTGCTTCTAGGCTCCCAGGCTTCTGCTCACGGTTTCTTCTGTCTCTGGATGTGTGCTTCCTTGGCCTCCAGTGCAGATTGCCTCCTTCAAGGGGCTGTGTTTTGACTCGGTGTCCACAGCTACCTGTCCCCTATGCAGGATGTGCGACACCCAGCCCTTGTCGCTGTGTGCGGGGGCCCACCACCACTCTCCCCCTGCCCAGCAAATTGGCCTCCTCGCTTGTCCATGCTACTTCCTGCTGCAGATCTTCATTGCGCTGGTCACGTCAGGTGCAGCTATGTGTGTAAGTGTTTGTCTTGCTCACCAGCCGGTGAGCCCCTTGAGGGCAGAGGTGGTCTTCATTGTCTTTGTGACCAAACTGCCACAAGCAAGATACGCAGTCAGTATCACTTGAACACGTTTTCTTGCCTGAAGATAATGGCAAGAGGTGCCTACTGTAAAGATGGGGGTGAATTGAAGCTCCCCCCTCCTTTAAAAGTCATTAGGCAGCCCTCACTGTACTAGCCCTTGGGCATTAACCTCGCAGATCATCGGGCTGGCCAAGAACCCATGTTTGGCTAGTGAGAAACCTCGGCCTGGAAACTTGAATCTTCCAGTTTCACAGCCAGACACCCTGGCAACCGTACAAATGTTATTCTGGCAGGCACACTGTGTGGCCTCTCCGATAGCCAGTCCCCTGTCCCCACCCTGCCTTCTTCACCCCTGCTATGACAGAAACCAAATTTTGTTCAGCTGGGGGATAGACAGAGGCCTCTTGCTGTCAGGGAGGATCGGCCCCTCTACCAGCCCCAGGTGGTAAGAAGGCACAGCGCGTTCTTCTAGTCACGGCATTCCTAGGCCTGTTTGCCAAATGCTCACTTTCCCAGCCTCCTTTGCAAGTAGGGAGCCAAGGGTCAAGGCCTGACCATTGTACAAGGCAAAGTCTGCGAGGGGGCTTCTAGGAAGGGGTTTCCTCCTGGAAAAAATACAGCCCCATGTTATTTGCGTGCCCACATGAGAGAGAGAGAGAGAGAGAGAGAGAGAGAGATAGGGAGAGAGAGAGAGAGAGAAGAGGAGGGGAGGGGAAGGGAGGGGAGAGAAAGTTATCCTTTGCTCTTTTAGGCTTCCTGTCTTGACATAGTGAGAGGACATGCTGTTGGAGCTTCAGCAGGCAGCGTTAGCCATCAGATGACAAGTAGGAGGACCAAAAGCTATTACACTCATGTTGGTAGAACAGATGGAGGGTTAGAGCCAGGACCCATGGGGACCAAGCTCAAAGCTTCTCGCCTTGAGACCTCTCCTAAATAATTAAGTATTCTGATGGGCTGGGTGTTTGAGAGGTAGTTTTCTGCTACTAGAGGCAGGGCACATCCTAGCTAATTCAGTTGCTTTTAGAGGGGAAATAAAAATGGAGGCACAGTGGCCTGAGAGGATCGACAGTGACTAGATAAAATGTCTAGAAGTCATGACAAGGGTGTAGTGTAGTGAAGAAACTTGGTGGTTGACTTATACACTTGTAAGTTTAGGGAAGACTCGTCATGCAAGAAACATTAAATTGGGGAAGCCGGGCTAGCTCAGCAGTGGAGCACTTGCCTCGCAATCATGTGATCCGGGGTTTAATTCCTGGCCCCAGCTCAACTGGTAACCGCTGGGATGGCTCGGTGGTGAGGGTTCTTGCGTCCCATGTGGGAGGCTCCCAGTTAGGTTCCCACCTTGTGCAACCCCCTATCCATCTGTATAAAATGAAACCACGTCACAACTAAGGATGTGCAACTATGGAGACTGCTCTGGGTTTTCCCCTCCTTTCCTATCCATCCATTTATCCATCCGTCCGTCCGTCTGTCTGTCCATCCATCATCTATCACCTTTCTACCCTCAAACAATAAAACATAAGTCTTAAAAAAATAAACATTAAATTATTATATCTGAGAGCCCTGGCACTGTGCAGCATGTTGAGGGTATAGGAATACAAGACAATTCTGTCCTTAAGGAACTTGGGGACTGGTCAGCAAGACTGGTGAGTAAGAACATAGCATTGCCGTCTTTTGATAGGGGTACATTCAGGGAACTCTCAGAGTTCAGAGGACCATGAACCCTGAGAGGCTGGGGAATAGGGGAATCAGGAAAGGTTTCCTGGAGGGAGGATTAAAACCGAGCTGGGTCTTGAAGAAGGAGGTTATTACACGGGCAAGAATGATGTGGAATGTGCAGAAGGAGTACTCAAGATGAAAGGAACATACCGAGGTGAAGAGGCATTAGTAAATACATTTGGAAACTATAAATCATTTGCTAAGTTTGATTCAGAGTTTTTTTGTGTTAAGATTTGGCAAAGCTGATGATAGCTGCAAGCATATATTATTCTGTCTGCTTTGGATATTTAAAGGTATTTTATAATTGTCAGAAAGTAAATGGGAGGTGAGAGATGATGGCAATGAGTACAAACTCTCATTTCCTAGTGTGTGATCTTCAGAACTCTAGATCCTTGGGATGTTAAATGATTTTAAGCAGAATAAAAAGGTGGAGTGGGATAATGGAGGTATCCATGGTCAAATAAGTTTGGGAAATATTGAGTCAAATAAAATGGAATAGTCTGCATTCCTAGAAGAATTCCCAGAGTGTTTAATACTCTCATGTTAATTGTTACTGTCCGAAAGGGGGCTGCTATCTGGAGCATTTCCCCAAATCTAGTCACTGTACACTCTTCTATACGAGTACATAGCTCTGTCCTATGGAACTGAGGCTTTGGGGAAGGTGGGTATAGACTTCTTCAGAAGGCTTGACTGAGGAAGAATGTATCATTACAGGGTGGCAGCTAAAATGGGGTATGAGTCAAGGGAGACATTTTGTAAGATCAGAGAGTCAAGTAGTGAGGGAGGTCAAAGCCACAGGAACAGGGCTGCATGATGGGTATAGGGCAAGCAAGGTTCCTGGCAGATTTAGCCTCTCCTGGGTGTGAGATGATTGCAGCTCCAGACATCATGTCTACCATCAATCACATCCCTAGTCCTATCAAAGAAGAAATGTATCCTTTTCTCAGAAGCCCCAGCTTCTTACCCTTGTGTCCCTAGTCTGAGTGATTTATGTGCATCCCTGAGTCAATCTCAATAACCAGGAGAAGCTGATTGGCTCAGGTCAGTCAAGCACCCTCCCCATCCTCCGCTGAGTGACTGGCAGAAAGTCTCAAAGGAAAACCAAGAGGTGTGTATCTCAAGAGTAGAATATGTGAAGAGGCTAACTCCCTCCCATCTCCAAAACAGAGCCCTTAGATTTTACCCAAGATGATTTTAAATTCTCAGTGCTGGAATGTTTAGGGTCCCAGATCTGACAGCAGGAATTAGATCCTTCCACTTGGAGCACACAAGTAAATGAAGGGTGTCGACAGCCGTCACAAGGATCACTGATGCTCACTGAAGATGCCCTGCCATAAATCTTTGGAAATAAACAAAAAGCAGTTTTTGAGAGCCCAGCTTTCACCAGAACCTGTCAGCCACAGGCCAAGGTCATTAGCAACAGGATTTATACGTGCCTGTATCCAGCATGGAGGCAATGGGAGCTACCCAGAGGGGCTTCTGTCTTCCGGATAGTTGGCAGAGGAATGAGGAAGACTTTCCGGGTAAAGTTTCAGAGAACCTAATGCATAAATCCCCTTAACCAACCCTGAGATTTGGGTTTGTAACTCATCCTGCTCAGCTGAGGGCCCGTGGAGACAAACTGCCATTGGCCAACACAACAAAACCCTGGGAAAAAAAAGGGCTAGAATTCACTGTGAAAATATGGAAGCTGCCTAAAACAGTGACTCTTTCCTAATGTGGCACGGTGCACATTTTTGCTTTCAAGGGACATTCGGTGTGCCCTGAGCTGTTGCTAAAGAGCTGGTGTAAGCATCTAGTTGCTGGCTGGTGGGTGTTGCTCTTCTGTGATTGATACCTCACTGTCCTTCATTTCACCTCTAATGTTGGCTGGATTCTCCCAAAACTCTGTGGCAGGTTAGGCTGTCTGGACTCTCTCTACCACTTTGCTAAGTTTCTGCCTCACAGGGAACATTTAGAAACCAATACACTTCTTTCTTCCTTTGGATAGACGGACATTCTTCATAGAGGTGCCTTTGGCCAGAGCTTATGCCCAGATCGTGTGCCACGATCTCCCTTGACTATTGTTGTTGATGTAAAGTCAGAGCAAATGGTGAGTCCCAAAGGAAAAGATCCAGAATGCCACCTGCTGAAGAGAAGAGTAGGAGGGATCTCATACGGTGATACACGTGTTGTCAGCTCCTTGGCCGTGAACTTGGCCGCCATTCAGCAGCCTCCTTTCAGCATGCTTTTTCTTTTCCTCCTCCTGTTTGGTGGCAGACTTATTTTGACTGAGGATTTACTTGTCACCTCATGTTGACATTTCAAGTTATTGCACTTAAGAAAAACAGGAGAAAGCAAACAAGCAAGTATATTCCAACAGGTCTTCAGGTGTGGAAATCGACTCAAATTTCAAAGAAAACAAGGAGGGTTGGGGTGGGGAATAGAGAACAGATCTATGAATAAGGGGGAAAAAATCCTCCTGGCTTTTTGGGCCCAAATCAGATCCTGGATTGTGGATATTCAACTCAGCAACTGGTGATGCCAAGGACGACTAAGGGGTTGAGGTTCTGGTCCTGTGGAAGTTAGCCACGGAATTCTGTGGAATCATGTGAACATTCCGAGTTCTCTGATTATACGTGACTACAGCAACAAAGAAGGTCTGCTTTAAGAACTGTTTCCGCAGTGTCTCCAGGGGAAGGGTTGGCTTTGGTCTATAAATTCCCCAAAGGCAAGCTGAGACTATGTAAATTAAAGAAGGCGAGCCAGTGACAACCAGCCCTGTGGTTTTATTTGATTTTCCAAAACACATGTCCATTGGCATGTTGTAGACAACCTGATATGATTAAAGCGTGGCAACCATCACCCATATATTGCATTTTAATTGGTATAACGTGTGATGAATAGTAAAGTTGGAACCACAGGTATACTTCTACCTCTGGGCTATTTCTTTGATTTGGCAGAATTTATAACAACATAAAACAGGCGTCCGGAAGTCTAAGCTGGGCTCTGCTGCTCACCAGCCTTGCGACCTTGTATCAGTCACTAAATGTCTTTTGATCCCATTTTCGTCAGCTGTAACATGAGGGGTTTCAATCACAGAAGATCTGCTTGTCTTCCATTTCTGAGTTTGACTATTCCAAGGCCTCTATATGGCCTCTGGAATTTTATTGCTGAATTCTGTGATCTTAAGTCTTCTAACAGTTGAATCCATTCCTTTATAATCTGTGACAAAGATGACTGTTGTCTAAAGTTTGGATTTCTGAAAGTGATTTCAGTGAATTGAATTATGCATACCTTTAACTAGCTTATACTAAATGAGAGAGAGGAATAGCACTTTCCATAATTCTTTTCCTGCCATGCCATTTATTTCATGAGCATTTCCCTTGGAGTCAATGAGGGAAGGGTGTCAGGATTCTGTCTGCTTCTCAGAGGGTTATTATCTTCCTGTTCTGAGTGTGAGTCTCTACCTTACAGATATGTATGATTTTTTTGCATAATGTGGCCCCGAAGCATAAGGTAACTATTTGGTGCTTAACTGAAGAAACTCGTCGACTCCAGTGATGGAGGAAAACCGATCTGTGTTGGACTCTGGAAAAATGACATATTGAACTGCAAGTGACAGGTCATCATGTGGGTTCAGCTTAAGGGATCTGGGAGTGTGACTGTGACTCTTCAGAACTTCTGCTTTCTCTGGTGACTTTTGGATCTGATACCCCTGCCCTTTGCCCTGATCCTCAACCATTACATAGGACTTGTCTGTAAAGTCCATTAAATTTCACGCGTTTTCTCTGTTTCCAGTTGTGTGTGAAATGATGAGGGTGGAGTCAGGAGTGACAAAGCATGTTGGTCCAACCCACAGTACTCGATAGCTTCTAAGGCTGGTAAACTAGCCTCCCAGGACTCGTTCCTTCCCAGCGCCCCCTGCGAAGTGGCCTTTCAGCATGCGACCTTGCACAGTACCTGTCACCAGCTTCATCCTCAGCCTTTTCAAACTCTAGTGGGGTTTGACTTCAGAAAGGGCTTCCTGTGGGCCGGGCGAACAGTAACATTGTGTTGCAAACACGTTAGGAAAAAAAGACAATAGATACCTACCTGCACGCATACTTTTACCACCTAGAAGCAAACCAATGGAAGAAAACACCTATAGGAGTTCTATAGTCTCTTTATCTGCTTCTGAAGTTAAATGCATTCTTATCAAATTCTAAGCAAAGACTTATATTCCACTTCAGCCTCTCTGAGCTTATTTTCTGCTTCGTGACAGTTTCATGGAAAGAGGTCTCTACTTTTCATGATAATCACATTATCCTTTAGGGTTCCAGAATTACTTTAGATCCTCAAAGCTCTTAATAAACAGTGACTTGTATCATTTTTAAAAGCAGTGATGTTTAAGAAAATTGTGTGATCTTTTAAAAACGCCTGTCATCATAAGGCAAATAATAAGTGTTGATGGAGATAGAAAAGCTAGAGCCCTCATACATTGATGGGAGGGGATATAAAATGGCATAGCCACATTAGGAATCAGTTTAGAAATTCTTTAAAAGGTTAAACATGGAATTAGCATATGACCCATCAATTCCATTTCTAGTTACCCAATGAGAAATGAAAACATATCTCTGTACATATACACACACACACATGTACATATGCAAATTATTATATTACTAGTTATATTGATATATTAATAACTATATAACATAGCTCTATGTATAATTGTTATATTGATTGTACTAGTTATATAAACATATTAATGTCTACATATATAGCTATGTCCCAAGCGTTGTGCTGATGTAATACACATCCTTGTGAGAGTTCTTTGAGGGGGCTATTATTCCCACTTTACAAATGAGAGAACTTGAAGAGAATAGAAGTTAAATAACACCACCTAGTTCTCAGTCGCTCACTCGTGATTCCTGAAGCATTTATCAAGCATCCACTACGTACGGGCATCAGAGACACAGAGATGGATCATGCGTGATTCCTGCCTTAATGAACTGGGCTGGGGAAGAATTTTATGTTATTTCAGAGGTAAAGGACCTCAAAATTGGGGGGGTTTCTGGCATCTGCACTAGCACTGTATGGCCAAGGTGAATGTGATATTTAGATGTAAGCGTGATTTCACCAGTGGGAGGAGGGGTCCTGAAAACCTTTCTTTACTGTGTCTGGGACTCTTGGGAATTTCTCCTTTATTATGAAGTTCTTTGATGAGACTAACCATTGCTCAGGAATCTCTTCCCACAGCAGTCTATAAATATGCTATCATTTTTATGATGGGTACTTCCAGAAAGGGTTAAAGCTAGCTTCTCTGGGACATGCAGTGGGAAAGTAGCTGAACCTGATTTCAAAGGGATTTTTTTAGGAGAGAATTCCAATTACAGAGAAGTAATTTCCCTTTCTAGCTTACTAAGCTCTATTTCAGACACATGCAGTTTCAACAACCACATCCCTTCTCCCCTTATTTCAACAGATATTTTGAATATGAAAATCTTATGTCAAGACTTAGCTGAAGCCTTCATTGGGCTTTTGAAAGGCTAAGTAAGAATTCTGTTTCTAGGAATAAAAAGATGGGGATCAGAAAGATTCTTTGCCAGCTAGAGTTCCTTTTTGGATGGTAGTTCAAGCAGTCTTTAATCATATTTTTGTTGATTATTTATTAGTTTCCCTGGGAAATCAAAGACTTGCCAACGTAAAATATATTTTTTTTAAAGATATTTTATGAATCAGAATCCAGAGTAAAGAAATAATGGAAAATATATTTCCTTTGCTGATATGCACTGATTGGGAATTAAAATATATGTTTTTTACTCAGTCCCCGACATGGAAATGCTAAGTGACCGAACTGGTCTCATTGTCTCCACCACAGTATCTACCCTGACAAAATGCTCATGCCACCAGTAGATGAAGAGAGTGCTTTGTCAGTAAATCAAAACTGTAGAGATGTAGAACTAATTTAAGTGAGAGGATAGACTCCAAGCAAGCTGTTTGGGGAAACCCACATTGAACCAAATGGGGGACTGACAAAACCTACCGTACTTTTCCATGTATAACACGGCCCCATGTATAAGACGACACCTACTTTTCTAACCCAGCATCAAGAAATCAATACAGAGCTTACTCCCATGGATAAGACACCCTCCACTTTTGGTCTTCAGTTTTAGACAGAAGTATCATTTATACACAGAAAAATATGGTCATCGGGGTGCATTCCAGTCAGTCTAGAGTAGGTGTGTCACAAGCTAGTGGTGTTTGTCCCTGTGAGATGTGTGAGGCAGGCTTCCAATCCTCGCTGTGTGGGACTGCTGGCCTATGGCAGCTTTGGTCAACAGTGGGCTTGTTCTTGGGGAGTCAGACGTAGGCTAGTTTCCTGAAGAAGTGTTTAGGGAAATTGCGAAATGTGTTTTTACTATGCAGATCTTCCTGATCAAGTGAAATCAAAATGCATTTAGAAAAAAACCATCTGCGAAAGTAAAACACAAAGTAAATAGGATGCGTTTTGTGCCCTTGAGGCCAGCATAGTTTGGGGGATCCGAGAACTACACGTGAGTAATTGGAAGCCAGCGCAGAGTAGTAAAGTATGTACATGTAACAGGCAGCGGGCCTGAGGGGGCAGGGCGGGGCTCTGGAACCAGGTGGTCTGAGTTCAAAACCTGGTCCCCTACTTGGGAGCTCCGAGACCTGGAGGGAATTATATTTTTGTTAAATTTATTGGGGTGACATTGGTTGGTAGCAATTGCATAGTTTCCAGGTGTACAATTCTACATGACATCGTCCATGCATTGCATTATGTGCTCACCCCCCAGAATCAGCTCTCTTTTCATCACCCTATATTTGATGCCCCTCCCTACTCCCCATCTCTTCCTGGGTCTTCCCCCATGAAATGGACATGATCAGACTACCCATCTAATAGGGTTGCTGTGAATTAACAGATGTAACGGTGTTGTGAATGGTACCTGGCCCACAGTAAGCACTGTACACCTTGGTTATTTTTGTAAATCAGAAGTCACAGGCTCAGATACCTGCAACACTGTAATCAATGGTGACAAAGACATGGCCCCGTGATATGGAGGTGACAGGGAGTGGTAGGGACACTGGTGAGCTAGTCTTCAACTATAGTCACCGTCTGCTCTACCCTGGGGTGGCCTTAGGGAAATGCAGGTTAGTGTGACCATATCTTCTGATAGTTTTTGGTAGAAACTGGAAATCTGGATTGGTTAAAAATCTCCCAAATCTTAAATGTTGTTGATTTATTTTAGAACCTTCTACAAGCCGAATAGAACACCATGTATAGGCTCTGAGTCAGCAGTTAATGACCTCTTAGGTGTAACAATGAAACATTTAAATGTAGATTATGGAAATCTATCTGATGGATGTCCCCCACCCCCACCTGTGAAATGGACATTCATTTGGTCTCAGAACTATTCATGGAGTTCCTACCACTACGTATCAGGCCCTGTGCTGGTGTTGAGGATGCAGCAAAGACGAAGACAGACACTGTCAGGAGCCCACACACTTCACGAGGCTTTTGAAAAGGAAGCAACACCTGACGCTTCATGGATGCTCAGTAAATGTGGGTCCCCAGGTCTTCCCAGTGCCTCCGATAAGTGTGCCTGGCCCAGTGAGTATGTGAGTGGGTGTAGGCTTCTGAGCAGGAATCAGGCGACGTAGCTAAGACTGAATGAACACACCAGTGGTCTTGCAGAAATGCTCTGCCGGAGCGCCATTGCTCTTACGGTTCCTGCTTTCTCTTGGGCTGATTTGGTCCTCTCCTCTGACTTGGTAGCTCCTCGGTACTCACGCACTTGCGCTGTGATGGTTTGCGGTTGTTGGCATGCTGCCAACTTGTCTAGCTTTTTCTTTTCACAGTATGTATGTTCTTCACACTTCCAAGGGTTCCACGGAACACTGATCCTGTGAGCTATTTATTACTCAGTGTCACTTGGGAAGTAGGGAATATTATATATCCCCCACCTTTCTTGGAGATTCACAAAACCCATTAGCAGAGCCCATTAAAGGCTCTGAGGAAAAACTGCAATTAGGAGATGTCTTGATAAACATTGTCTAAATAAACATTTCCCAAATCTATATGACCGAGAAATACCCACCACTTTCCCCCTTATTTAATGCATCTTAATATGCCAGGCTACTGATATTATTTGACCCAGTTGGGAAATGCTGGCCTGTAAAATTATAGTTACTACTAGGAGCTATAGTTTCTCCCCCACCTCTGCATTCACAGGTAAAAGTAGCTCCGAAAGCTCAGCCTTTGCAAGTATTTCTAAGGCATATGGCAGTTCGTGTGAGGCAGTGGCCATCTTGTTGGTGCCTAAGAACCGAGTTGTAAATTCTTTGCAGAATGAGACGTCCACTCCTTGTACTGTCCGTGGCACAAGCACAGGGCTGTTGTGTCAGGGGCGTCTATTAAATGCACTCCGAGCACTATGGGATTCCTTTGTCACTGTTGTGGTTTAGCTGACCAGGGAATGGCCTCAGTAAGAGATATGGCAGGAGATGTTAAAATATATGTATCTATGGCAAGACTTGGCAAACCTGGGAGAGGAGGAGCAGGAAGAAAATTGGAGGATGTCCATACCCAGGTCAAGAAAAGGGAATGTAGATTGATGGAAGAAAAAAAAAAGAATAAGTGCACAAGTATGAGCAGGGTTGAGTTTTCCCAAAGACCGGTGCCCAGTGCTGGTTCCAAGATGGGTCTCCCAGGCGCCTGGTTCCCAGGAGCATTCCAAATGGATCTGCTCGGGCTGCCCACCCAGCCCTGTGCCCGTGGTATTTGCCAGGACGCTCTGCCTTCACAGATTGCCAACTCCTCCGCTACCGCCCTGCCCCTCACCTCCTACGTCCACATCTAACCTGTCTACTGTGAATCCAGCCTGGGGATCCCCTCTACCATCAGGGGCAGCTTCCTCATGACTCACCCCTCCCGCCCACTGCATGGTGAGACTCAGCCCCACCCTTCTTTGGAGACAGAGGAATTAGTGTCAGAGCTGAGGAGTCAGCTAACCAGTGATGTCTCCCACCGCTGAACAGGTTCAGCGTGTCCCATGTCATTGAGGAGCTGTAGTTTATTTTTGACTGTGGCATTGAGCTTTGTGCAGACCCCAACAGACAGGGGAAGACTGAGCTCCCAGAACCACCCTTCTGGGCCTCAGTAGCCCTGGGACATCGTCTCGTTGGGGGGCAACTTCTTTGGCTTTTCTATAATACAAGTCCTGCCTTCCCAGCTCCTCTTGTTTGTAAATACATCTTCGGTAAAATGAAGGTGGGACATCAATAGGACACGTTCCAACCCAGTTGTAATAGAGAAAGACCACCCTAGCCTTTAACATCCTTCCTGTTAACACTAATGTTATAACCACTCGCTGCCCCTCCCCATCCCCGGCCCCCCGCCTGATTTTCATGAACACGCGTGTTTTAGGACAGAGTCACAGGATTTAAAATCACTTCATTCCTAGGTGTGTTCAAAATGGAAACAAAGATAACCCCTGTTCGACAGTGCGTTTGTGCCTCTGGGTGAGTGGCCAGGTGTTCTGTGGAGCAGTGTGAGACTAATTCCTTCCTGGCCTCTGGAAGCCAGCTGAGGCAGTAGGCCCCCCAGCTGGGCTATCTTCCATCTTGCCTACCAACATCTTTCTCTGATTCACAGATTTCCTTGATCCCCAGCACTTCCTCTGGTATGTGCATCCCCAACAGTAAGCGATACCTTTTATTGGAGCAGGGCATTTTTAAATTGTGAGGGAGCGGGGAGGAAGGCGGCTGGATGGTCACATTAGAATATATCCAGAGGGAACCCCGTGTAACCTCACCCACTTCTACTGTGCATCGGACGAGCTCCACATGCTCAAGGAAATGACGCTGAAGTAGTGATTGAGGACGGCTGTGTTATGAACGTTTCTTCAATATTTAATGATCTCAGAGAAAGCAAATGAATTTATATCCACTTATTGTAGTGTTCATGATTAGGAGTTTAAAACAGCAAGAAGTCATGGAGATTCTTATCTAACCAAGAAATTTCCTTTGGACGGTTTCTGATGACTTTCAGTTGTGAAACACGGCTTTTTTCGTTGCGAATTGACTCACTTTCGGTGATTTGAGGTTTGGAGAGGCCCAGAGCTGGACCTGTTTGAGTCACAGAGTTAAAACTTGGTATTAAGAATCAGGGGCCTGTATCAAACCAGCTGGTGGTTCCTAGATAATATCCATAATTTATTTTCCCAAATAACTGTGACATATAAGATTCTCCATGCACTCAGAAGGGTATTTGAAAGTCACGAGGAAGTGGCAGAGCACCTCTGGTGACTAACAGCGTGTCCGCTTTCAGCTGGGTGCCTGTTGACACATCTGGTAGAATCTGTAGCCTGTCTTATGCACAAATAGTTGAAGGGAAATGCATTTTCCTTTGCTGGTGACACATGCGTGTGTGGATTTTCAGGAGCTCACAGCGCTTTGGTTGACACTCTCTGTTTTAGAGAGGAAATTTACAGGGGACCCCCACCCCATTGTGAGCTATACCATTGGGCATACAGGGGAATGGACCTCCTTTAGGCAGGGACCTATGAGCATTTTGGTCAACTGAACCCAAGTATTCGCCGTCATGGCTCAAATGGAGAATGCTGTTTTTATGTCATTTGCACAAATCTCACTTGCCTGAAGCATGTGCTATACAATGTGTGTAGATTTTAGGGCATTTTTAAATGGGGAGTGATGACTTGGACAATTCAACTGCCGATTCCTTTGACCTCGGTGTTATCAGATATTTACATGTTATACAAACGGTTTTGTTTCATGTCAGGTATTATAGCAACTTTCATGCCTCAGCGTGCACATCACCTAAACTGTTTGCAGAGTTGTCTGTTGTAGTGGTCGTTTGCAATTGCTAACAATGGCAGTAGTTAAAGTAGCACCTTAAGAAGCAACATAGATTAATTTTCAAAAAGGGATTTCTGTGGTTCACAGCTAATAATAACATAAAAAACCTTTGCCCTGCGCAGACACACTCCTAGCAGAAGGAAGTGACTGGGACAAGAGCAGGAAGTTTAAACCAACTTAAAAAAAAAAAAAAAAAGACTTTTAAAAAAGTTCTAAGACTTTGGAAAAATTCAACTAAAAAAAATTACATGAATAATGACTCTAAATATTTATTGAGTGTTTACCATATGCCAAACTCTGTGATACATGCTTCATGTAGATTTTTCCATTTCATCCTCACAACAGTCTATGAAGCCGGTGTTTATTATCCCTATTTGCCAGATGAGAAAGCTGAGGCCTCCAAAGGTGACTTGCAAGGTCAGACAGCCTCCAGCGAGGAGGAAGAAAAGAATGCAAGCTCATGCTGTTAGCCTCGGAGCCGCTGCTCATGGCCATTTCTCGGCCTCATCTGTCATTTTTTCTACAGCAGAGGTCACGAACTCAGAGCCAGCAGGCCAAACCTAGCCTTAGGTGACAGTTGTAGCTGTGGAGCAATTTACTGTGTCAGGATTATTGTATGCACATTCATCTCTTCCTTCATTTCATCCTCAGAACAACTCCACGGAGTAGGCGGCAGTTGTTACTCCCATTTTGCACATGAGGGAAACTGACATTCAAATGAAGTGATGTGTCCCGAATATTGACAGAGCCAACAGCCAACTCCAAGCCGTCTGGTTGTCCCAGCATCCACTCTCTTAACCATCCTGCTACAACATGTACCTGTTTGCCAACATTTTACCACCTGGACGTTTTACATTACACATGAAACACCTGGCTTCCCTTGGGAAAAAAAGATCAGACCACATGGCCCCCTCCCAGGAGCGGCAGTCACTTGTCCATGAAGAGTGGCTGCCCAATTGCAGGACACGTCCCTAGCCTTGTGGCCAACAGCCCTCACTTCCTCACTCGCTGCTTTACTCCCTGGTTGGCCACCTGGATTGGGGGGAGCATTTTCTTCTGCATTCCCGCCTAGGTTTTCCCCAGTACCGGTGCTGTGTCTGCAGCAGCCTGAATGTTGTCTGTCTTGCATGTTGGAGCACTAATTGTCCAGGGCTCCTGAAAAGCATTCCCAGAAATAACAAGCTCCCCTTCCATGGTATCTTCCTACCTCTCCTGTCCCCCAGAGAAAGGCAGCCCTGCCAGTCTGGTGTTTGTGGGTGACCTGCTGGGGGCAGGCAGGGTGTATACACTGCTCTCCCCTCCTGCTTGGTTCCACTCTGGTGGTGCTTGGTTGGCAGTGATCAAGCTGATAACAGCAACGCCAGCCTTTGGCATCCAGTCTGGTAGGTGTAACATACAGACCCCCGGCCCCTGTACATGTCTGAACAAAATACAGCTATTAATATAACATCCAGAGATGAAGAGAAGGACTTGGGCAGGTCTGTGTCTCCATAAACCAAGACATTTATATACTTAAAAAGGGCTTTTCTAAGAACCCAGTCTTGTCGATTTGTTCCACATTGGGCCAAACCAGTGCATTGTTGGTGAGATAATGCGTGGCATTCACCCAGGGGTGATCCTTTCAGGGGTTTTGATGATGCAGTTAATCATGAGTGCAAAGCCTGAGTGGTTTATGCCATTAAAACCTCAAGATAGAATTAGACTTGTAATCACCACTTGCCCGTGTTTTGTCATTTATGATAATTATAGTAGCAATAATCCATGTATTGTTGAGAAGTAGCAGTCAGAAGCATCCATCAATTTTTTATCGACACCAAATCAAGTTGATACTTCATCTTCGCTGCAGCAATGTAGATTGCACCAATTAGTCTAAAGAAATTGGGCAGTCATTAGCAATGAAGTCAGCAGTTCATCTGCAGAACATTCCTGGGCCCTCTCATGCCAACAATCCCTCTTAATTATGTGGACTACGGTGAGCTTCTTCGGGGGCTCCGTCAATAGTGCCGTTGTTGCCTTGGATTAGAAGCATCTCTGTCCCAGCTTTTATTTGAAGGGATGCTCTAATGTCCCCCAGCCCCCACCTTGTACCCTCTGTGCTTCCAGGCAGATATATTCTGAAGCCAAACACCGGAATCAAAGCAGGTTGGCTTTCTCTTTTTCTTATTTAGAAATAGGAATTTCCCCCTATGGACTTCTCTCAGTGATGATGGGTTAGCTCACCATCCATCCCATCATTGTTAACTATTCTTACTCACCTTACCCAAATCATGGAATAATCGTCTCCTTAAAAAATAAAAAAAAAAGAAAGAAAGAAAAAGGAAGAAAGAAAAGTCAGGATTTAAAAGAAAAATCCCATTAGTTGTGAAGAAATCCCAGCGCTAATAAGCTTTCAGGATCTGCCTCCCGTCTTTTCCCCGGGCTAGCCCCGTCTCCTTCTCCCTCTCTCTAGACATTTCCGTCAGCATTGCCCGCCGATTTCACCTAGCAACTGAATAATGCAGGGTGGAAGATTTATATATATATATATATATATATATATATTTTTTTTTTTTTTTCTGTTTAAGAAATTTGGAAAGGGAAGAACAGAAACAACCACTTACCGTTCATCTCCCACCATGACACCAACTCTGTCACCTATTTTTTTTTTTGGTAAATTTTATTCCAAGCTCAAACCGAGTTTTGCTGATGTTGTTGTCTTCGTGTTGTTATGGGATTTTCCACTTATATATATATATATTTTAAATTTATGAACCATTTGTAATCATCATTTTTAATGGATGCATAATAGAGCATATATATATATATATTTTTTAATGTTTTGGGTTATTTCCCTGAGGTAAATTGTCCAGAGTTAAATATTGGATCAAAATTTATGAACTTCTTTGTAACTCTTGATACATACTGACAAACTGCTCTCCAAAAACATTGTACCCATTTAAAAAAACCCACCAGTAATCTATGCATATACCAATTTCATATTAGTGATTGAGATTTAAATTCAGATGTGTCGGCATGCTGGTAGCTAAGCTAAAAATATAAATGCTGCCCCTCTGTAATGGACAAACGGGTACAGTATCACACTGTACTCTTGACTCATTGCTTGAAGAAGGGCAATTACTCTCTCACGTTATAGGAAGTTCAGAAGTAGGACAGCTGTAGGTGTGATACCATCATAGGCCCCATGAAGTCGTGAAGACCTGGCTTCTCTTGTAAGCTTCCCACTGTAGCCTTTTCCCTCATGCTGACTTCCTTCATGTTTCAAATGGCTGCAGCTGCTCCAGCCATCACATCCAGATAAAGAAGCAACCAGGATGGGAAGACATGAACTCAAGAGTGAGGAGATCCTGGCTAGAAACTCCCAAGTGACTTCACCTCTGGTCTCATTTCCTGGTTCTGGGCCAGACGTCCACATCTAAACCAAAGACTGATGGTGGAAATGGCAGCACCATCAGTGGCTTATTAATCAAGGTTTACTTCTGAGCTGGCAATGGGGTCCACTTTCTTTGCCAGCTGAACACCTGCATAAACCAGGGGCTCTTGTTAGCGAGGAAGGAGGAGGGAGTGGTTGCTGGGAGGTACCCACTAGGGCCTCCCACAGACACCATGCTTCTCTTTCTGCAGGCTCTTGCACACCCTTAGAACCATTTAAAATCCTTTAGTAACAGTGGGTGCATTTAATGAATCTACGGGGAATATATGCAACTGCCGGGGCTGCCTCCGCGGTCCTTTCCTCTCACAATGTTCATGTTCCATGTGTCCTTCACACTTTCTGGAAAACCTACCTCAGTGCTGGACCCTTAAGGTGGAGACCAGGACACTACTTGTATATGCAGTTGCTAGTAGGTGCCCTGTGGGAATGAAGTGGAGCTGGCTTTGCTCTTGGAGAACTCCTGTTTGGGAGAGATCTGACATTGTCCTGCCATTGACGGGGCTCCTGCGTCGCTGTTGAAATAGGTCTCGCTTTCAGTCTTAACAACCCAGGCTCCGTGCGTCTCATGCCACCACCCAGACCAGCATTTGGAACGTCTCACTTCTCATCAGCACCTGCTGGGAAAGACCAGGAAAGAAGCGGGTGGAAGGGTTTGAGAATTCAGATGTGTACAACATTTCTTGTTTTATTGATTCGGAGAAGGGGCTGAAATTTCTGCCCTCCAAGAGTATTTTGAAAATAATCTAGTTGAGTTCTGCCCTTACTTTCCCACTAATCATACAAATTGGCGAGAAGATTACGTTTTAGTGTAAAATAAATAAGAAAAACTCTTCAGAAGCAATGGCAGAACAAAACATGGCTCTGGATTGAAGAAAGCAGCCCAGATAATGATACTTTGTGCTGTGGAAACCTAGTACTGTTGCATTTCATGTGCACCATTGTATCGTAGGCTATAGATGTTGTCCTTAATGATGACTAATCTGGAAATATTAATGGGCACCAGGGAGATGAGGAAGATCTTAGATCAAAACTGCCTATCCCTTCACCCAGGTAGATGAGGGCCAAAATATCCCTACTGATTCCTTTTGTTTCAGGGCCTGGAGGAGGGTTTGAACCAGTAGGATAATGGGGACAAATGGCGTAGATTCCTGGAACATGGTTTCCAACTAAAGGAATCCATGAGTCAAAATGTTTGATGGCAGCTGGCTTTGAAGAGTTACTGTGGTCTTTAAGACTTTCTAGCTTACCCCTCAGAGGGTAGACTGGATAGAAAACCAAGGACCATTTTGTTTGATGGCCTTCAGGAGTATTTCTAGCGTTGTGTTATTGTCATGTAGGACAAAAGGTAGAGAGAGGAAAGTAAACACAGACTCCAGTGTATGCAAAGTTGGGGGCCTTTAACATGAAGTATAATGTTACTGACAGGTCCTTACAAACAACATTCTAGTTACTATAATTGCTTCTTCCATCACTGAAAACAAGATGTAGTCAAAAGATAGTTTTTCTCCAAGTCAGTTCCTTTCTTTCTTCAAGAAAAATAAATTAATTAAGCAAATGTGTTTTAAGTAGATTTTAAAAGCTATTTGTAGGCTGTTGTTATACTCTAGGATTTCTCCAGATCCTTTTCATTACTTCACCTATTGAGTTTTCTTTATTTAACATGATAAATCAGATTCCCAATCACTCGTCCACAGTTTACAGTACGGAGCAGTGGACCATGTTCTCCTCTGGATGGTAGCTCTTAGGTGTGTCACTCAGAGTCCATATGGAGCACATTAGAGCGCAGGAGAACGGAGCTGCCGCTGTTTGTGATTGGTTACGGTAGTATGAAAAAAAAAAAAAAGGACTTGCCTCGCTCTGGAGAAGAAAGATGGATAAAATGCTCTTTGAACACACTAGTCTTTTTTTTTTTTATTTAATGTCAGTACAGAAGGGTTGCATTTATATTTGGCTTTCCAGACCTGTCTCTTGACCTTCTAATTACTTTATTTGAAACAGCACTGAAGGTATAATAAACCTGGAGGTTGCCTCTCCTTTGCTTTATCATAAATTAAAGCTGCTGGTTTGTTGAGGTGAAAGTGGAGGCAGAATGTTCATTACCGCTCAAGTGACGGCTTGTCAATAGCAGTGCTTTTTAGTTTGTTCTAGTCAGCACTTGCTGTGCATTTTGTTGGGCCACTGGGAAATAAATACAACAAGATTATACATTTGGAATACCACAAGAGTTCATGAAGGAAAAAAAAAAACACAAATGATAAATTATACACTTGGTAGAAAGTGACACGCTATCTTGTGCTATTAACAACCAAAGATAATTGCAACGAATTGTAATTGCAGTTTGCAACTACAGTACAGTGTGTCCAACATCAATCTTAATAGTGAACAAAGCAATTTATATTAAAACTTAATTCACTTGGTAACTTTCTGCTGTATACACGGGAGCTAACAGATGTAGCTTTTCAAAGAGTTCAAAGGCATTTGAAACGCAGCAAGAAATGCTAATGCTGTGAGCCTTGGAGAAATATTGCATTACTACTTGTAATGAAAACAAATGTATGTCATTATCTCCTAGTTTGTGTTTATTTAATAAAATATGCAGTTTTGCACATTGGTGAATTTAGTGTTTCTGAATGGATAGAGAATGATGTTCTATTTGGAATCAAAGGCCAAATAGGGCCAGCAATGATGCATCTAGTATAAATAGCATGCTTTCTACTCTTTTAGTAGTGTGCGCCGTAATGCTTCAGTGGGTTTTGTAGGAGGTGTAATAGCAAACTGGGGTAACTTTATTCATGACTTTCCTTAGATTGGATGTCTTTGAAGCAAGAAAGGGAGCTCTCCAGGAATTACTTAACAGAACAAGCATATTTGTTTTGTGAGCTTGACTGATGGCCAGTAGAGCAGTTGAGTGAAATCTCTAAACTGATTAGGGCTTTAGTTCAAATAATCTTCTACCTTTTTCATTAATTTATTCCTTAATGCTATTTTGCTGCTCTTCTACCAAGGATAATAATCTCACACTCGCTGACCTCTATGAGTGGATGACCTGGAGCCCATAACTAATCTTATTTACCCTCCTGACCAGCCGAACTTCATTTACCTTGACTGGATAAAGAGGGGTTGCTAAGCTTCCCCTTCTTCTAGCATTCGAGTTCATCTGCAGTGAAGCGGGATGGGAGGCTTTCCCAATCAAGATCCAGGAGCATGCTGGGAAGTGCAAACTTGGGGCCGTTTCTCTTCGTCTCTTGAAAGCATTTTTCCTGCGTCATTTTTGAAATTTTGAAAATGATAGAGAAAAAAATGGCAGATGAGACTTACCCGGAGTCCCGCTCTCCTAACACAGCTATTTTTATTTTGAAAGTCAGTTTCCAGCCACGAGCCATAGGAATACATTGTTGAATTTAGGTATAATTGTTGAGTGCATAAAAGTTTGTATTCTGCTTTCTTATTTACTCCCAAAGTGTTTCCCCTATTGCTTTATCACTTAATGATTATGCATTTTAATGATGATAATAATCCATTCAGTTTGAATACTATTCTTTAAATCTAATCTTTCCTTATTGAAAAGTTGGGTTACTTCCACTTAGTTTCACTCTGATAAATAATGCTGCAATAAAAATCTCTTTAGGTGGTTTCTTCATGTAGATTGTTTATTTGAAATATACTATTAGAAGTATAATTATAATATTAGGTAAAAGGTGTAAACATTTGTGTGGCTATTTGCCTTACATTATCAAAATAGGTCCCTGGACTATTTATAGTAGCTTACGCTGCTACCAGCAATGTAGGAGGAATGTGCAATTTTATCAAAGTAGCATTGAGATGTGTCCCGATTTACGAACTAAATAACATTGGGCAAGTTAACCTCTCTGCCTCATCTGAACCTAATTATTCCCCATCTGAATAAAGGGGATAATAGTGTTTACCTCATGGGTTATCATATATTACTCTATATGTGTACAGTTTTTGAATTAGTGTCTGCCACATAGAAAGCACTCAGTAAAGGCTAGCTCACTCAAGTTTAATTTTCCTCCTAATTTACTATCACCTTCTATTTAAGCTGCAGTTTTTAAAGGAAATGTAGTAGTTCACTGAAGCTATGTAGTCAATAGACTCCATAATCAGCAACTTCTGTCTGTGTTCCGTGAAAATTTTAAATTGCTTAGGGATGAGCTATCCAGAAGAACTTAGAGGTAATGAGCAACCTGCCCGTAAAGCAGAGGCTCTAGGAGCACTTTCTCCACATGTATAATAATAAAACAGCTCCTATTCCAGAACTCTCTAATTGGGCCTTGAAGCCCTAAGGTGATGGCATGCCGGTTCTGTGAGCCTCCTATTCAGTGAGAACCCAGTTCCCTCCGTTTAGGTATCGGGGCTCTGCATTAAATAATGTCAGGTGTCTGTTGGGTTTTCAGTAAGACAAAGAACTGGTTTCCTGGGCCCCTTCATTTTGAGAAATAGATTTCAAATTTATTATTTTTCAAAGAAAATCTGGAACTAATTTGATTATCTTATGGGATGATGTCGATGAGATGTATGGGCGACATCTTCTCCATGGTCACAGTGTTGCCAATCCCCTTCCAAAACGGGAAGGCAGCGCCGCAGGCCTGGCTAACCAGGAAGCCCCCCTGCCAGACTTGTCGCGGAGTGGGACATTCCCCACCCAAGGCAGAGGCTGCAACTCACTTTCTCGAGACCTCCTTTTAAACCAAGGGCAGGGAGATGCCTTATAGTTCCCATCTGATGATGATTTCTGAGTTTGAACTCTTTGGTTGCAAGCAACAGAAACAAATACTGAGTACTTTAAGCAAGAGAAAGAGAGTTTCTTTTTTCTTTTTCTTTTTTTTGGGGGGGGAAAAGTTTTGGGGGGCAGCTCCTGGGACCCAGGCTGAAAGAAAGTGTGTACTCACGGGGCTGCTGTTGGAAGGAACAAGCAAGCTGTCCTCCACTCAGCCATCAAAGTCAAACAGGTCCAGCCTACATCTTGTGTCTGCTCTTTAGCTGGGGACGTCAGAATACCTTGATGGCAGCCCCATTAAGACCACACACTATGGGGAAGTGATTTCCCAAAGAAAATTGGAGCCCTCTTCCAAGAAGAAGGGGAAAATGGAAGCTGGACAGCTAAGAAATAACAAGGGTACACTGAACTTTTTAAAGACTGTATTATAATACTGTAGGACTGCAACACAAATGATTGGGAAAACAACTGAATGATTACAGACACCCTGAAGTATTTGGATCACCCAATGGCCATTGCCTATGACATTAGCCCTAGAGATAAATGTCACTCATTGTTTTTATTAGTCAGTATGACATTGAGAACTCACATTGTTAGGCATTTATTTTGTAGGAGACATGTCTCCTGTTTGGCTGCAAATAATCCCGGACCTGAAAGACAGTGGTTTAAACCACATAGGGATTTATATTTCCGTCATGTGAAAGAAATCCATAAAGGATAAGGCGATGGGAAGCCAGGATAGCTCAGCGGTTGAGCACTTGCCTCACAATCGTGAGGTCTGGGGTTTGATTCCTGGCCCCGGCCCGTGCAAACCCATATGCTGAACTGCGGCGCAACTGGTAACCGCCAGGATGGCTTGGGGATAACGGTTCTCGCCTCCCATGTGGGAGTTTTCTGTTCATTTCCTGCCCTGTACAGCCCCACACCCACCTGTGTGGAATGAAACCATGTCACAGCTAATGATGTACAACTATGGAGACTGCTCTGGGCCCTTCCTCTTTCTTTCTCTCTCTTCTCTCAAAACAATAAGATAAAATCTGGGAAAGAAAAAAAGAATAAGGTGATCACAGTGGCATGTCAACGTTTTTTAGGACTCCTTCCATCCCTCTGCTGTGCCCTTCATGTGACAAGGCTCCTATCTTCAGGTTTTCTTCATGGTCACAAGAGGCTCCTAACATGTCATCTCCAGTTAGGAAGAAGGGAGAACACGAGGGAAGGCAAATGTGCCTAGCAGTTGTTACCCCCAACATCCGGTTTTGAAGGAACTGCCCCAGAAGCCCTACCCTACAATCTTGGCGGTTAGCCAAAACTTGTCAGTCATCCCTGGCGACTAAAGAAACTGAGCAGGATTTTCAACTGGGCACGTTGCAGCTCCCAACAAAATCAGGACTCTGGGAGGGAGGGCAGGGAGGGGAATGGGTATTGGGAAGGCAACCAGCTGCTTCTGGCGTGGCTCCGTGCCTGTGGTAGACTGTCAGCTCTGGGAACTGTCCTGGTGCCCCTGACGTCGGCCAGTATTATAGACGAGAAAACCAAGAGCAATGATGAAGCGTCTTCTGGGGTAGAGAGGGAAGGAAGTGGATTGAATGATGAAAACTTCAGGTCATTAAATGAAGTTCCAACATTTTCTTCTTGCCCAAAACATTCACAACCAACTCAGTGGAGTAGGAATTGAAGGAAAATGAGCCATGCCATTTTTCTTTTGCCTTTTTGCAATGCAACAGAACAATCAATAGAAATCTTTGCAGTAATCATATATTGATTTTCCTAGAATAGAACTCCATTTAAAGCACTTTTATCCCCAAGAGTAGAAACATTGGAGGCTATCAAAGGAGGAAGTAGGTTTCCCTGACCCCATCTACAGTGCACAATTGATTAACAGAGGATAGTTATGAGAGAGAGAGAGAAGAGAGGAGTCACCGAAAGGTTAATACTAGCTAAAGAGCAACATGATTATAGGACATTAGGCTTTTGGTAAAATCATAAGGTCGGGATAAGATAATGATAAAATTACATGAGATTTGAATACTTAGCATCCTCTTACTGTATGCCCTCCACTCTCCCAACTGCCGCCTAAAACAACCACAGCTGAATTTGGGGTGCTTGCCAAAGCTGTGAATGGCCCCAGACTGATCGATAGGTTTAGGTTTGGGGCTGAAGGGCTGCCCTGGTAAGGGAGCGAGTGATACAGTTTTAGTTCTCTGAGTCATTTAGTACGTTCACGAAGTCCTAAACTAAAACTTTCATGTATACCCTATTGAATGCTTCTTTGCTTTGGCCAAAGCTAGAAGAAAGGAAAATATTTTCATTTTTATGCCTTTTCTTAAGAAAACAAAACACAAGCCTCCTACTTCCTTCCCTCCCCCTCCTCACTTCAGTCCTTAACAATGAGACACCTCCACCAAATCCACCTTCGGAAAATCCCAAGGGTTTAGGTCTGCTGAGTATTTCTGTGTACAGATGTCTTCATCCCAGAGCTGAGGAGAATAATTGGATGGTAACATTGAAGAAGGCTTTCAAGTTCTGCTCTGTCTCTGGGCTGAGTAACTGGGATATTGCCAGAGCAGCAGATGACGCTTCCTAGAGCCATCCCGAAGTGGCGTCTCCCACAGTCCTGCTAGAAAGGCAGCAGGGTACCCTGCTGTCCTCGTGTCTGTGGTACATTGTACTCAGAACATTCTCTAAATCCCTCTTGGTTTCTGTACAGAGGCTGGGTTCTCACAAGCAAGCTCTTTATTAAATTAAAAGGTGCATTTGGCCTCATCCTCCATCTCAATGTGCTGTGCTTGATACTGTTTATTTTACTAGCAACTTCAGGACTTTGTGTTTTGGTTTGTATTGGGAGGAGGGCTTTCTTTTTTCTTTTTCTTTTTTTTTTTTTTTTTTTTGGCTTCAGGCAAAGCAACCAGTATACACTGTCAGATAAAGTGTCTTATCTGTCAGCAGCCCCCTTGTGAATGAGCCATAATTCAATAGGCTTACTAATCAAGGTTTGAGATGGATGTTTTGATAGAGCAATCAAATTTCTCTAATCTATCATTAGTTGACAGTCGCTGTGGGCAGAGTGTGAACTTGGCAGTAGTAGACCTGTATCTGATCCCTTTGGCCACTGTTTGGGCACCATGGCGGATTACAAAATTGTACCCCAGCATTGCTCCTAATTACGTTCTGTTTCTGACTCCTCCTGATCCTCACCCCCTCCCACCTCTTTTCAGAATATGTTGGGTAGAGTTCAGCTCTGGTGAATCCCCGTATGTGGTCAACAGATTTGAGGATATGGAATTTCCTTTGTCATTTTCATCTGATAACAAAGCTGTGCTGAGCCAAGTGACAAATCTCATGGGTGGTTATGGTATCACTCACAAATAGTGGTCAGAGAAAAAAGAAACGTTTTTAAATGATACTGATTACAACTCTTATCATGAACACATCACTAAAATATGTGTCGCGTTTGATGTGGATTCTTGGGGACATTTTATAGCATAGCTTGCACATTTGTTCAATTTGATCACAAATGAAAGCTTTTGTTGTCGATTAATATTTTACTGTGCACAGTGTTTCAAGATCTGGGATAAAATCCTGAAATAATGTCACGCTGTGTATTTTACACAAGAGTCATTAATACATGACTATGGGAAAGTTAAGGATTGGGTTCGTTTTATGGAGGTGTCTTTCATCAGTTTTCCTTCTCCCTACATTTTTATTAGTATAAAGGTAACATTTCCTCATTGCAGAAAAGCTTGGAAAATTCCAGAAAAATCTAAAAATTTTTTAATTTTCCGTAATTCTGCCAACCCAGAGTTAATCAATATTAACAGTATATCATCCTATTAAAATTAAATCAGCAACTTCACACATAACTCTTCAAGTGATTGCTGGCACTGACGTGAGTGAAGTCAGTACTACCATACATTCTGGAACCTATGGAACAGAAAATCCACAGGGATCCAGAAAGACCCTGCTTTCTCTCAAGGTTTCAGTTTCTGCCCGAAAAGTATATGGGAAAACTCATTGAGGCTGTTAGTGGATCTAACATGTTGGAAGTGACAACTTTTCAATTTCACCAGCATGTCACAGGCCTCGCTAAGTGACTGCTAGCCTCACTTTGAGAGATTTGTAGCTTGGCTGATTTAGACGCGGGATAGTGGAGAGTTACCTAATTAGACTCCAGGTGTGATTATGTAAGGCGTTGCAGGCAGCAGTGTGCTGTGTGTTAATTAACGTTGGTGCTGAACACGCAGTAACCCCTGGGGGAGACGCTTCCTCTCTTTAGTTACTCTCTTAGCTTTAGTTACTGTCTTCCTAAAGCTACTTCCCAGCCCCATTTTGTAGTTGAGACTTGAGGCATAAGGGCAAGCTATTTGGCAAGAGGTTTGTCATCTGTCCCTGTAACTCTCTTCCTGCTTTCTTCTATAATTCTAGCACATTCTTTGGAATGATCTTTTACAAAATAAAGTGATGTTGGGGTCTTTATTCTTGAATTTATCTGTTCCTTGTTGGTCAGATCCAGGTGATTTCTGACCTTGGTGTTTTGCTCTCCGCAAACCTCCGCAGGTCTCTTTCGTTGCTGACGAGTGACATTCACTGATCCACAGAATTATGACCCCGCATCCCACCAGCAGTCTTGTGCTGTAGTCCTTCTTGGTTGACCCCATTCCTGTCTCTAGCGGGAAAGGCACTGGTTATCTAGCAAATTAGTAAATAGGGGCTTACTTGGTGTTTCCCCTGCTATTGGTTGTTCTTATCTAAGGCCATAGATGAATCCACCCTACATACTTGCATGAGAAAAGATTTCAGGTAACCAATGAAGTGCTGCCTGTGGATGGGGCCAGTCAATTCTCCGGTCCTCTTACAGTTCTCAGGTGGGAAAAGCCCATATCGCGGTTCTCTGCCCTGTCTAATTGTGTCTCCCTGACATCTCTCTCCTCCTGACTTCATTGTGCTACTGATGAAGTCTAGGGCGACACACAGGACCACCCTGTTCCTAATGGAAGATAAATGGTAGTTCTAGAATTCTCTCTAGATAGCATGAAGTGAACATAGATAACGGATTACCAGAAATATATATTTTTTAATGTTGGGCTCAACCATGTTTTGTTCTAGTACTGCCTACCAGTTAGGAGAAAGAAATGCTTCAATTTTACTGCTGGGTACTCATAAGCAGTCTTGATTTTTATTGTCTTATTGGAAGAAAGGAATAATGAAGACCTTTGTGACTATAGTGAAAAGCTTCTGAGGGATGCAGCCCTTGTGTGGGTGAGGGACCCTTGGATAATTTGAATGTCCCCTTTCTATAATTTTCTGTTGGATACCTAATGAAACTCTATCTTCATAATGTTTTTACCCCCTCTCTTGCTATTCAGTGTGGACCAGATCAGACCTTCTTAGCCAAAACCAGAGCAACTGATTTTGACCAAGCACTTGTTCTTTGCAAGATTGTGTTTGGTGCATCAGGAACCCAAAGAAGTCTACGACATAATCCCTGACCCCATAAAGTTTACCACCTGTTTGGGAAGATAAGGCATAAAAACATGAAAAATAAAACTCTAATAAAGGCTTGTAACAGTTCCAGATAGTACTAGGAAGATATGACATGTGAAAACACATGACGGTAAGATGCACTTAGAGATTTCTGTTAGGAGAAAAACATTCTTAGACCCTTCCAGTAGTAGGGGGCTCATAGACTCCAGTTGTGAGTCCTGAAAAGACTGAGAAACATAGAAAATGCCTTTGAGTTTTGATATTCAAGTGCAAAAGAGAAATCTGGTCTATGTAACCAGTGAGGTTGTTTTAGATTATCATTGAATTGAAGGCATAAAATTCTAAAATTCTCATAAAACGCATGGAGCTCTGATAAAATGCCAGTAGACCTCACAGACCCAGGATATGTAGTCATTTCATATGTTCCAAGTTTACTTCAAGCTACATTTGTAAGATTTTACAAATCTTACAGATTCACTTCAAGCTACATTTGTAAGATTTTAGGGAAAAGATGAATTTTGAGTTAGGTAATATATAGACAGATAGATGGGAGAGGTTATTCCAGTTAGGTAGAATTCATTCTGAGGGTGGGAATAAGATAGTATAACCAGAGGTAGTGTGTTAGGCTACCTGGAAGAGACAGGAAGTTCAAGGAACTCAGATGAAATATGTGTGAGGTACTCCAAGATGGCTGAGTTCTGGGAAGCCTTCAAAGGTTTATATGCCCAAAGGTGACATGAAGCTATGATAGGCACATTAGTTTGGTGGCAGGGTGTCAATGGTTGGTTTTGTTGAAAGGGGTGTGTTTGGAGAAAAGCCATGTTCCTGAAATGAGTTGATGTGGATATGTGTTAGGCAGAACAGTGATAACAGAAGAGAAGTGTGACTTTCAAAGGACTTCTCATGGGAGAGAACTTCATGACCAATTGGTTATGGGGATGAAGATGCGGAAAGAATCAAGGGTGATTCTCTGATTTCAAACCCTGCAGTTAGCGGGCACTTGTGAGAGGGAGGTGTATGTTCCAATACTAGTTAAGTATAGAGAGAAGGTTTAAGGCTGCATCCAGGGGCACAGCTATTGGTAAGACCTAAAATACAAGGAAGAAAGCATGACCTTGAAATTCTCTTGGTTGTGAAATGATAAAATGATTCCACGAAAGCTTATGTCAATCTTTGTGTCAGCTCAGTGACCGTAGATCTATTAATACCTAAAGTACAAAGCCAGTGATTGAAAGAAAAAGATTTCCAATTCTGTTAGCCATTTTGATATTATGGGGTAGTCATCACTGGGACTGTCCTCTTGTATGACTTGCAGTTAAGGGCTTGCTCATGCCCACATAGCAGATGGCCAGGTTCCTTCCTCATCTCTATTTAGTTTTAAAGGTTTTCACAGGACCTTGGGTTTCAGAAACTGACAAATTGCCAAGGGCCTGTCAATTCCAGATGAACCTTTTTTTTTAAACCTGCTTAAAGAGATGCTGTTGTCTCTGAACTAGTGTTTTTCCTCAAGGATATGACTAAACCTATGTCATCTTTGAAGCACTGGCCGCTTGATGTCCCACAGAGAACTGAAGTTGAGGCAGTGAAGCTGGGAAATTGCTGGGGCAGTACCCTCACGCTTGAAGATTGAGGACAAATTAAGCAGAAACCACCCCGCAGCTTTTGCCCAGCCCACTTTCTAGGTCTAGGAATCTAGATCTGAATGAAAGGTTGTGTTGAGTGCATACAGTTGTCTAGTATCAAACCATCTTTATAAAACTGACCATCATTTCACTCCAGGGAACAGGATAAGTTTCATGTTGGTCAGAAATAGCTGTGTTCTGTGAGCCCCAAATAATGTGATTTTCTCATGAATGAATCACCTTGAAAGTCCTTCTTATACCTTTCCAGGTGTCTGACAGAAGATGTGGCCAGTGTTGTATTGCTGCATCCGCATTTTGACTACCTCTGGCCCCCTCCTGAGTAGTGTAGGTTGGGGGTGAGCTGCAGGGGCCGACTGCCACCCTGTGGGGGTACAGCAGTGCTTGCCAAATTTTAAACCCATTAAAAAAATCCAGAAGTAAAGAATTAAATGGGATATGTGAAATCTTGTATTCAACTTTTTATTTTTTTTTTAATTTTTAAAAAAGCTTTTATTGTTTTTGACAGTTCAGCATATGGGTCTGCATGGGCCGGGACCGGGACTTGATCCTCGGGGCTGCAAAGTGAGCTCTCAACCCATTGAGCCATCCCGGCATCCCCTCAACTTTTTAAATAGACTTCACAGCGAACATTGACTTCCCTCTATCTGGGAAGGCAGATGTTTGGGTATCGAGGACATGAAGCTGTGCTCAGCAGCACTTGTCTAAAAAAAGATCGAGTTGCTTTTCCATCTCGAAGTGTTTTATGATTTGAAAATGAAAAGAATTCCCTTGCTATACAAGGAGAAGAGCAATGGAAAATGTTTGCCAAAAAAAAAAAAAAAAGTGCCTCACTTTACCGTCTCCGTTTAGCCTGTTGGCGTAAGGATGCTGGGAGGAGGACGCTTTCATTAGGAAGTAATGGTTTCCAGTTCCATTACAGTCATTCCCTGAAGAGTTTCCAGAATGCTGTGTACAGTACTGTCCCCTTGCCTATTTAACCTGATGTAGGGGATGGACTGAGCTTTTGAGACTAGTAGTCGGGTATGAACGTCAGAGCTGGTAACTGAGCTGATCTAGTAGTTTCAGGGTCTTGAAAATGGTCACTGGTGCTTTCAGGCCACTAACATCCCTTACTTCATGAGAGCTAGAGTGTCTGCCACGCGTATGCCACAGGTGCATCTAAATGAGCCTGCGTGAATTTCTAAGGACACGCTGGTGTCCAGAGCTGTGTCCATCATGCTGTCATCCCCTGGTGGCAGCGTGCGCTCATCGAGTCACCAGCAAAATGCAGTGGGGAGCCTAAATGTCTTCCAGAATAACATATATGGTCACCACGCTAGGTATGTAGAATTTGGAACCATCCGTTTTGTTATCATTTTTGTGGGGTTACTGTAACCACTCAGGTCAGAAAATACGGAGTTACTTCCAAGTCTTTCCTTGTGGTTTGAAAGAATTCACTCCTCAAAGTGACTGAAGTTCAGCAGGAAGTGCCGTCCTGCTTGAACAGGGTCTGATTTGTCAATTTTATTTTATTTTTTTCACTGTAAAACAGATACTCTCACTAGTCAAACCCTCTAGTTAGCTTCAAATGCATTCCCTTCACACACACTTGCAAGATACGGAAGCACATCAGTCCTTTCTGGGTATGAAAATCAAAGCATCATGAAGGCCAGTGACGTTTCCATGATCCCATAGCTGTTCCCATCCAGAAATGAAATGAGACCCCGAAAAGGCCTCTTCAGTTTGCTAGGGTCACTGTGCTTCTGGCCCCTGGGTCTGCCTTACAGCAACATGCAGGGGTGGGGGGGTCTCAGGACTACGGCATCTTCATTAGATGTCCTGTAGCTGTGTCTAAATGTGACTTTACAAAGATCCCTTAGCCGGATACTGACCCGAACAACTCCTCCCCTGGGAGAAAAGGGTCTTTAAGGTATTTTGAGGGGAGGAGAGGGGCTAAGAGGTCTAATCCATAACTCTAGATCCCCAGCTTGGGGGAGCTCAGGGGCTTTAAGGGCTCACTTGGAGCCCTTCTGGTCTGTCATGCCGAGGCCCGCTGGAGAGCACTTAGCTGTAGATTGTGGTCCCAGTGTGTTCTAAGGCCTTTTCAGGGTCTTTGAGAAAGAAGCTTCCTACCCCTTATGGGAAACCTTGGGATTTTTTATTTTTCTTTTCTTTTTTTAAGGTTTGTGCTTTTAAATTAAGTGACTGGAATTGTCAGAGGTTTTTGTGTCTTCCCCTCACTTCTTTTCTCCTTAAACCTCATATCCCTGGGTGCTGGGTATACGCTGAATTCATTTTTTTCCCTCTCTAATTTCTTTGCTCTTGATGTTGGAATTTTTTTTTTGGTGGTGGTGGTTGTTGTTGGTGGTGGTAGAGATGGTGTAATGAGCAAACCCAATTATCACATCCAGGTCCTGCAGAACTTTAACTTAGAAACATAATAGAGATCATATTGTCTCATATGGAACCAATTTCTCCTCACCTCCTTCCCTCCAGGAGTGAAGGAAATATCTCTGGTATATGGTTAAGTACCTGCTAGATTAGACCTTCAGATACGTGAGTAGATTAAGGCAAAGTACACACACACACACACGTGCATACACATACACACAGCTCTCATGTTTTCAGCTGTCTATCCTATTTTAAGGTTCTTATTGCCCCTCGGTATTCTGAATTTACCAGATTAGTCCTAATCTAATATGTGGCTCTTTAATGTTTTAAACATTTTGGCCAGACTGACGTCCCAGCTTCCATGTTGCCTATCTCTGTTAACATCGCTTTATATGTAAGAGGGTGTTCATGAAGACAGGATGGGGGGAAATCCGCCAGAGACTGGGCCCCATTTCTTGGGGCTGGGAATGCAAGGCCCCAGCACTGAGAGCAGAAGGAATGGTGAGGATGCCCTGAGTCACCAAGACAGCTCGGAGAGTCAGCATGGAAACCCTTGAGCCTCCTTCCACTCCGCACTCCTAGCGCCTTCAGGAATGCGTTCATTTCTGAAAACACTGAAGTTTTGCAAGCTCTAGCCTCTTCTCATGGTTTCCCACACTGTAAAGCAGAAGTTATGCTGTGGGGTCAGAAATAATGAACAGATAGAGTCCTTGTGCCCAGCAAGAGTCCATGGATTGAGTCCTAGCTCAGCGAGTCCATTTCTGGGTTTCTTTGGGTTCGTACAAGCTCCTGTCTCAGTTCCCCTTCTACAGATGGAGCTAATAACGCTGCTTTGTTTCTATCTTAGAATTTTACCAAAAGGTGTAGACGTATAGTAATAGGGAGGACACTGAAGACTGTGAACTCTGAGTTCTTTTCACATACCAGTGAAATAAAGGACATGATCGGGGAGAACTCTCTTCGGACACAGGATATCTCATTACATCTATCTCAGGAATAGAGTGGGGGGCCTTCCATCTTTGATTTCTGCATCTCCCTGTCTGCTTACTCCCCCTCTTTCGGAACACCAGCTTTCTGCTGTATCTCTCTGGTCCACGCAGCTGACAGATGCGACCACTTTTAGGACATTTGACTCTGGCTAGGGGGTGAGGCCACATGGAACAAACATGGTTACTAGGATCCTATACTGAAATCGTGTGCATATTGGAGAGGTGAGTCCCCAAAAAGGGGGACTGGGGGAACAACTCGGTTATTTCCACTGCACAGCTCCTTTATGGAGCAAATTAAAGCACCCACAGTTCTTTGTATGCCTCAGAATTAACTTGT
Organism: Craseonycteris thonglongyai; assembly: GCA_004027555.1. Classification (NCBI taxonomy): domain Eukaryota; kingdom Metazoa; phylum Chordata; class Mammalia; order Chiroptera; family Craseonycteridae; genus Craseonycteris; species Craseonycteris thonglongyai. The sequence goes on along the minus strand of PVKE010000530.1, from coordinate 4,489 downwards.
TTTAAGGAATATACGTAAAATTTTAGAGCACGGAAGAATTTTAAAGTTCATCCAACCCTACCTACGCTCTGTGCCACTTTGCAGAAACTGAGGCAAAGGGCATGTGATTCACTTTCCAGAAGTCCTAAAGCTGTTAATAGTTAATAGCATCCAGTGCTCATGCTTTCTAGCAAAAGTACATCCTTTATTTAACTTTCTTCTGCCATATCCCAGCTATATGTCTTTCAGATGTGATTTTTTCCTGTTGCCTAGAAGCATTTGAATTATGAGGGATTTATATTTATAGTCCCTCATTTAATAGATGGTTTATTATAAGTTTCATAGACTCTTTTACTGTAGGAGAGCATAGGCAATGTTTATGACGATGACACAGAAACATGGGAAAACACTGATGATTACCATGAAGTGAACACAGCCAATTATTGATTATGTAGCCTTTGTGTTAAAAAAGCCATGCACAAATTACCCATGCATGTGGCTGTCAGCTAGGTTTGTTCAAAGGGTGGTGGTAAGCAGAGCTAAATTTTCCTTACTGCTGTCACTGCTATTTATAGGATTTTAGAAAGCATATTGAATAAGAATCCTCTTCTTCATCTTAGAGCTACCTGAACCTCTATGTTGGTTGTTCTTGCCCATGGAAGTGAACTTGTCCCGGGGTCAGGCTTACTTTTATTCCAGTAGTGAAGACATTCAAAGTGAAATTCTCATAGCTGTGGCGACTACTGCATTCCATTAAGGTCTAAGTAGAGACTTGGCCCCAGAAAGATGACCCACCAGAGACCATCGGAGGATGTCTTCAAGCACAAATAGTCAGAATCTAGGAGCTGGGAGAACCCTGCACTGTGTAACTTGACCCTGTGGCTTTCAGAACCGGTGACAGAATTCTAGAACATTTCAGGTCTTGAGAGGCACACGTTGGTCCAGATCCAGATTGAGGATGTCAGTGGCAGCCTTTATGCAGCCACCAGACGCATCAAGATTGGGCTCAACCTGGGAAGTACATTCCCTGCCCACTCGGTTGTCCCCATGCCCAAGCCCCACTGTCTGCTTCTGACTGCAGAACAAGTGTGTGTGTGTGGGTGGGGGGGGGGGGGTAGTCCTGTCTCGTAAGCACCATCTGATTGCTTATCTGCCCTCATGACAGTCTGTATGTAAAGGACAGGGACAGTGAAAGCAGTCGGCAGGGCCTCTGAGGACAGAAGGGTCCACTTTGGGAAAGGGGCCTTCTGGTTGCCCGACTCCTTTTCTTCTCCTTGAAAGGGCAAACCAGCTTTGCAAGGAGGATGAAAAGTGGAGGGAGGGTCAGAGCCTAGCTGTCACTACGTGTGCCTCACCTGTCACTATATGTGCTGTGCCTGCTAGGTGCCTTTGAACCATTAGCTTCCACCCACAGGAGCCTACTCTTCCTAGCTTTGTGCACATGGAGCAAAGTACTGTGTGGTTGTGGCTTCGTGAAGGTGACATCTGATGAATTTGATGAGGGGGACAGGTTGTCACGAGCAACCCCCAAGGTGTCCCCAGAAGTAGGAGTCTTTGTTTCCATGTTGATACTGAGGAGTCGGGGAGAAGGAAGGAGACTTTGCTTTCTGGAGAGAAACTGTGGAGACAGAGGGAGAACATGGGGTTGGAGGTAGGATTTCCATCTCAGCAGGATCACCAAGCATGTTAGTCCACCAGGCATGGCCCAGCCCGCCCACTCATTGACGGACTTACTCATTGACTTCTGTTTCTCATTCAACAAACTTCCGAGCACCTCCCGCTGCACTGAGTGCTGTGCCTCAGTAGAGAACCAGAGAGACAGGGCCCTGCCCTCCCTCCAGACTCATTCCACTACACACATCTGCAGTGCTTTCCTCATCTCTAAGGAGCTACAAAGATGAACCAGTCATCATCTTGGAGAAGGTGGGTGTCAGAGAGGATTCATCCTAATTGGAGGCTCTCCGGGCCAGTTTGGTCATTTCTCTATTCACGAATTAGGCCTCTCACTTCTGGTAGGAATTTGTTTTCTGTATTAGGTTCAGATCTGTCTGTTCTGATTTCACCTTCCTCTCTTCTGGCCCTAGCCAATGCTCCATGTGTAGGATCCATAGGTACCTGCTGTTCAAGGCAGGTACCTGCTGTGTTCATCTGGGCCACAGTGGCACTTAGCTACTCCTCTCAGAAGCTGGATGTAGCAGACGTTTGTTTGAACCTCTGCAAACCAGTTCATTTCAGAGTTCAAACCTAGTGACTAGTTGAGCGAACTGCTTTAATACTGACCGTGACAAAAGTGACTTTAAAATAATCCTTTTAGGAATGCCAGATGAGTGGTTTGACCTTTTATTAATATTTTTTTCTTTCTAGTAATAATGGTTTTAAGTCAGTATCACTTTACATTTGGTTAATTCCAGAAGAGAGTTTCCACCAGTGGCTCTGAAATCCAAATGGCATGAAGAAAAATTACTAATATGGTAAAAATCCCAGTTACACTAACCAGATTAAAGACTTCTCACTGAACTAAAGGAAAATTTGACACACAGATTATTTGAAACTAATTGTAGATATGTTTAAGCACATGGAGAAATCTACCCTGAAGTTTTATTTCCAACCTCTCTTGAAACTGAAATTCTCATAGGAAGGACCCATGTTAAATAAATATGTAAATAAGATAATTTCTGTTAGTAAACTAGGAAAAGGGGGTAATATTAGACAAGGGAGGTCCGGGAAAGCTTGTCTGAGCCCTAACATTTAAGCTGAGATCTGAAAGGCAAGAAGGAGACAACCACTCGAAGACATGGAATGAGTGTTCCAGACACAGGGAACAGGAAGTGCAAAGTCCCAGGGGTGGGGGTGGGCATGGCTTGAGGGAACAGGACAAGTGTGGAGCCATGTTCAAGGGGGGAGTGACAGGACATGGGAACTGTTGGAAAGGAGGGCAGGGCCATAGGAAGAAACTGAGATTGGAAGTACAGTGCTTCCTTTAGAAAGCAGAACATTAGAGAAGCTGGGATGGCTCAGCGGGTTCGAGTGTTCACTTTGCAGCCCCCGGGGACTGAGGATCGAATCCCAGCCCTGGCCCATGTGGACCCATGTGCTGAACTGGGGTGTGCTTCCATGTGGGAGGCCCCAGTTCAGTGTCCACCTCCCCTCACCCCCTGTTCAGCCTCTAGCTAGAGGGGGTGTGCTTCCCGTGCAGGAGGCTCCCAGCCCAGTACCCGCCCTGTGTGGCCCTGCCCACCTGTGGAACAAAACCATGTCGAAAAGTGATGATATACAACTATGGAGACTGCTCTGGGCCCTCCCCCTTCTCTCTGTCTCTCTGTCAAAAATAAAATAAAATAAATCTTAAGAAAAAGAAAACTGAACACTGGTGTTTCTAAGCCGTCAGCAAAGGAAAAATGTTTCTAAGGTGTGTGCTTGCTTTAGGACTAAAGAAGAAAGTGCTGAGGTTTCTCCTTTTTTTTTGACCTCTACATCGGGTTACATAAGTATTAGTAAAATAAAATAATATATGTACAAAAGTGCTTGGAGATTTTTAAAGCACCCCACAAACGTAAGAACATTGTTATGAAAGTGTCTAACATAATTGATGATGTTACTACTTGATTGTCGGAGAATCACACCTAAGGTGACCAGATTTTAACATTGGTAAAGCGGGACACCATTGACTGGGGGTGGGGGGGGTGGGGGGGGGCGGTTCTTGATTAAAAATGTGGTCTATCTCCCGCCGTTCCCTAGCTTGTCGTGCATTCTTTCCAAAAATCGGGGCTTTTTAAAAATGCCGCGGGATGTGGGACAAATTGGTAAAAGTCGGGACTGTCCCGCCAAAAGTGGGACGTCTGGTCACCTAGCTAATCTGGAAACCAGTTCTCCCACTTGGACCCACTGGGCAAATCTGTGAGACCTGCACTGCTGTGAGGCTCCATTGCCACTTTCCGGATCTCATGAATACGGAAGGGAGGAGGATTCCCACCGTTTAGACCCACAGACCCTGAGAAGAGAAGCCCCGGGTGGGGGCCCCTCTCACATGCGTGATAGGGGGCAAAGGTGGGGCAGTCCTGGGGTTGTGAATCCCAGGATGACTCCTCTTCTGGGTCCACACCGGCTGAAGGGAAATTATGAAAATGTCCAGGGCAAGCAGCTAATAAATAAGAAGTGACAGGCATCACATAGGAGGGGATTACTGCTCACATCGGCTCTCCTGCAAGGCACACTGTGAAGAGCGAGGGCGCCTCATAATCCCCTGAAGTGTGCAGCCTTGATGCGCTGGCAACACAGAAGAAAATTGCTATTAGAAGAGCAAGCCGGGAGACTGATGTCCCACGGGTGACTTTTCTCTTTGAATAAGGTGACCAGATGTCCCGCTTTTGGTGGGCAGTCCTGATTTTTAACAATTTGTCTTGCGTCCCGCGGTGTTTTAAAAAAGTCCTGATTTTTGGAAAGAATGTACGACAAGCTAGGGAACGGTGGGAGATAGACCCAATTTTTAATCAAGAACCCCCTCCCCCCC